>VDFB02093793.1:0-79720 GCA_007258455.2 Sequoia sempervirens | reverse complement strand
GTTGAGTCAGATGCCGTTTATGTGATAACCTGTGTAAGGCTATATTTGATTTGTTTGACCTTGTTGATTATGCAGGAAGGACTCATCCTGAACAAGACATAGGTTGACTGTTTGACCTTGTCAATTATGTAGGAAGGACTCATCTAAATAAGACATAGGTTGACTATTTTGATAACGTCAGTTTCCAAGAAGGACACATCTTGTAGCAGACTGCAGTTGATCTGTTTTGATTGTTTTGTTTGGCAAGTTGTTTGATTTGACTTAGAGATATTGCTGACTTATTCACTAGATTAATGCATGACTTGAGGCGATCGTGGACAAATAGCGCATGATGACAAACCCTAAAGGACTGACCTAGTGCGGCCTCGGGGGCTCATCGATTGTTGGCCTTGCCTACGTTATACATGCAGAGACCTCGTAGTTCAACTTGACTTTGACTGACAAGAATGACTACAAATAGAAGACATGTGTGAAAGTGAATGCAACCAACCCTAATGGGCTGACCTAGTGCGGCCTCGGGGGCTCATCGATTGATGGCCTTGCCTATGTTATACACGCAGAGACCTCGTAGTTCAACACAACCAATGACCTTGTCATATAGACATATGGATTGACTCATGACTCTGCTCTGAACAAACCTAGGCGGACTAACCCTATTACCTCGGGGCACATTGGCGAGATGGCCCCTTGCCTACGTCTGAATTCTTGAGGAAGGCAATAGTTGAAACAAACAACAAATACTGACAAGTGCGACTGACTTTGACTCTGTTTTTGGATTTTTGAAGTGTTTTTATTTTTTTGGTCTTTTTGAAGTTTTCCAATGTTTTTGTGTTTTTGCAGGTCATTTTGTGATGTTTTTGAATTTTTCTATGGTTTTATGTCTCCAATACAACCAATGTAAGAACCAATATGACACATGTCAAGCGTTTTCCCCCAGTCGAGCATAAGACCAATTGATTATGAATAGGGTAAGATGGGGGATATGAAATGCACTCGATGTCAATCGTTCCAAGTTATGGGAATGACTACCACTTATTAGGAATGGTATATACAAGCGATGGACACAAAAGATAAGGGATTATGTATAGGGATAGGTAGTATGTACAGGGATAAGGACTATATACAATGATAGGGACTATGTACAAGGATAAGGACTTTGTACAGGGTAGAGGACTATGTACAGGGATAGGTTAGAATAATAGTAGACAAAGGAGCAGAGTTGAGTACACATGGCGCCTATTTTCTAGGTTTTCACCATGGTACCTATCCAAAGCACCACCGAAGTGGTTTTCACCATTGGATGAATGATTTGTCTTTACTATTTTCTATATTATCTAATTTTTTTGGTGTTAACAAGATGCCTGTTTGCCAGGTTTTCACCTTGATAACAATTTTTTTATTTTTTTGATTTTTTTTGGGTAATTTTTGCTAATTAAGACAAGGGCTCTCAGAAACTATGTGTAGAACCTCTTCAGATGCATACTATTGATTGGTGAGGACAATGGTTCCCCTTCAGGAGTAGAGAGTTGGTACGCTCCTGATCCAAAAGCTTCTGTGACAATATAAGGTCCTAACCAATTAGGTTCAAACTTTCCTGGTTTGTCTCTTTGTTCTCCATTAAAACCAGGTCACCAATGTCCAAGTTTTTATTCAAGACCCTCCTGTTATAGCTACGACGAAGGCGATTCTGATATGCTTGAAGATGGTCTAGTGCCTTCTGTCTTCGCTCATCTAGAAATTCTAGCTCATGGAGTCTTGACACTTGGTACTCTTCATCATCAATGTGGCCTTTCAGGGATACCCTTAGGGAAGGAATCTGGACCTCAATAGGCAAAATGGCTTCAGACCCAAAGACAAGCGAATATGGGGTAGCACCAGTGGGAGTACGGATACTTGTACGATAAGCCCATAAGGCAGGGTTAAGCTGTAAATGCCAGTCACGACTAGCATCATTGACAGTCTTCTTGAGAATTCTAATGATGGTCTTGTTAGATGCCTCTGCTTGGCCGTTACCTTGTGGGTAGTATGGAGTGGAAAAGTGATGTTGGATATGAAATTCATCACACAAGTGATGAACTTCTTGGTTCTTAAATGGGCGGCCATTATCAGTGATTATGGACTGAGGGACACCATACCGACAAATGATATAATTCAGGATAAATTTAGAAATATGTGTGCCGGTAATGTATGTCATAGGAATGGCTTCAATCCACTTCGTAAAGTACTCAGTGGCGGTGATAATGAACTTGTGTCCATTAGAGGATGTGGGGTGGATCTTTCCTATGAGGTCGAGTCCCCATTGGGCAAAGGGCCATGGTGACGTGATAAGATGGAGCTCCTATGCTGGGGCATGTATCGAATCTCCATGAACTTGACATTGGTGGCATTTCATTACAAAGACATATGAGTCTTTTTCCATAGTAGGCCAGTAATAACCTAGTCTCATAATCTTTTTGGCTAAGGTAGGACCGCTAGAATGGGAACCACATATACCCTCATGCACCCCACGCAAGGTTGCTTGTGCTTTAGTAGAATCAAGACATCTCAGTAGGGTATTATCTAAGGCACGTCTATATAGGGTGTCTCTGATGATGGTGTATTTGGTTGACTTGCAGAGGAATGTCCTACGTTGGTTGTTGGATAGGCCAATGGGTATGACTTCGGCATGAAGGTAATCATAGATTTCTTTGTACCATGGGGAATCAGGACCAACAATGTCACACACCATTTCAGAATCTGGGATATCATAGGCTGGGACCAAAAGCTATTCGACCAAGAACTCAAACTTAGGCACATTGTTAGGAATGTCAAGAAGTGATGCAATAGTAGCCATAGTGTCTGCTGCTTTGTTTAAAACATGAGGTATTTGATGAAATTTGACTTTGTCAAAAGTACTCTTTAAAGCTCTCGCCATGGCTTGTGGAGCAAGCTTCTCATCATAGTCTCATAATCGTCATTTGCTGATTACCAGGTTGGGAATCACCATATACCTGTAGGTTCTTGATTTTCCACTTGGCCGCCATCGTAACCACATCACTAGAGCTTCATACTCGCCATGTTGTTAGTGCATGTGAATGCAATCACGAATGACTTAGGGATGGAATGCCACGTGGTGTGATAAAGCGATATACCGACCCTGAACCATGATTTGTATGTGAGCCATTAAAATTACAATTTCCATGTTATGTTTGTGTCAAATGTGACTATGAACTCATCGGGAAATTCTGCAACTAATGGGTGATGTGCCTGTATGGGTGCGTCAGCTAACTGATCAACAATGACCTGTCCTTTAATAGCTTTCCTTTCTACATATTGGATATCATACTCACTAAGTATCATAACCCATTTAGCCGGTCATCTGTTAATGCTGCCGTACTAAGGAGATATTTCAGAGGATCTATTTTAGCAATCAACATTGTTTGATGGTTTAGCATGTAGTGCCTTAGTTTTTGGGTAGCAAATACTATTGCAAGACAAGCACGTTCAATGTTACTATAGTTGAGCTCATAACCTACCAAAGTCCGGCTGATATAATAGACTGCCCTTTCATGACCTTCATCATCATTCTATGCAAGCAATGCTCCGAGTGATGAATGGGTTGCCATGATATAAAGAATCAATGGTCTTCCTTCAACAGGTGGCATTAAGACAGGTGGTGTGAGTAAATACTCTTTAATCAGTTGAAAAGCCTCTTCACACCTAACTGTCCATGCAAAGGGTACTCCTTTCTTAAGTAGATGTTGAAAAGGATGTGTCTTGTCTGCTAGCTGCACTATAAATCGTCTAATGGATTGTAACCTTCCCTATAATGTCCTTAGTTGACTGAGATTAGTGGGTGGTGGCATGTCCATGATTGCTTTTACCTTAGTAGGATCCACTTCAATGCCTTGTCTAGAAATGATATAACCTAACAACTTTCCTGACTTGACTCCAAACACACATTTCTTTGGGTTGAGTCTCACTTTATACATTTCCAGCCTCTGAAATATCTTGTCTAACACCTGTAGATGTTCTACCCTTGTCTTGGATTTTACAATAAGGTCATTGAAATAATCCTCCATACAAGTGTGTACTAGATCATGAAAGATAGTAGTCATGGCACGTTGGTATGTTGCTCCTGCATTTTTGAGTCCAAAGGGCATAACATTCCAGCAATACATTCCCCAAGGACAAGTGAAGGCTGTCTTAGGTTGGTCTTCAGTTGCAATTCTGATTTGGTTATATCCTGAGAATCCATCCATAAGGGACATCTCATATCTTGCTGTCATGTCAACTATCATGTCTATGTTAGGCAAAGGGAAGTCATCCTTAGGACAAGCTTTGTTGATATCTCTAAAATCAGTGCAGATGTAGATGCCCCCAATTGGTATAGTGACTGGTACAAGATTGGAAATCCAATCTGCATAATCAATAGATCTAATGAAACCAACATCTAAGAGCTTCTTGAGTTCCGCCTTGACTAACAAAGCAATCTGTGGGTGCATTTTTCTCAACTTTTGTTTCACTGGTTTGGCACCTGGTTGTAAAGGCAAGTGATGTAGAACAAGTTTAGGATCTAACCCCAGCATGTTGGCATATGACCAAGCAAAATTTATTTGTCTCTGTTCAAAGAAGTTATGGAACTATGATTTCTCTTATGTTGTCAATGACGTTGCCAAATAAACCAGTTGAGGATTCTCTTTTGTGCCTATGTTGACTTCTACTAATTCTTCAATGAGCATGGGTGACTTTTCCTGTACAACGGGAAGAATGTTCAAACCTCCATCCTGAGGTGCCTTAGAGAGGTTTTCACCTTCAGATGCATCCTTTATTTTTACTTTTTCATTGTCTAAAGGTGCCTTTTGGTTTTCACCTAGAGACTCATCTTTTTTATTTTGTTTATTCTTTTTCTCATTTTTGCGACTGGAGGGTTGAACAGATTCCCCAAAATATGCTTTATTGTCCAAGTCGATGGTAAAACCAGCCTTATGATCCCCATTAGGTATGCCTTCTCGTAATCCCAAGAACTCAACAATTGCTTCGTCATTCTCAAAAGTGTCTAAAACGGGTGTGTCTTGTTGATCCCAATCAATGAGTTGGGGATAAACTAAGGGCATGTCATCGTCGGAGTTATCAAAGTCTAATGGGGTCAAAGTAAAGATTGAATTATTCATGTGATTACAAAAGTATTGTACCAGGTCCTCTTTACTCTTAGGTTTAGGTCTAGGTGGATGAATAGGTGGGCCTAGTGCCAAGGTTTGACTATCAGAAACAGGTGGCTCAGGTTGCCAAGAGGTAGGATCAAGTGATTCCCAATAGTAGTGTTTAAACCATTCCTCTTTTGTCATTTTCTTTGGTGGACATGAATTTAAGGGATTGGGTGAGGAACTTAACATCAAGTCAAGTTCTCCAAATAACTTGTCAAGGTCCATGGAAGAAGTAGAGGATAGCGATTCCCACTCATAATCATTAGAATCGGGGGAGTCACAATGATATTGGTCCACTGGTTCGTGAGATGTCTTAATATCTTTTGAAGCACGTACTTCCTCAAGTAAGGGTAATGGAGTACTAGGAATGCCAATCTGAATCGGTTGAAACCCTAGCCCTACTCCTTTTGGCCACTGAGAAACAAATATTGGTTCAATTCTGCCATCTTGGTTTAAGCCTAAACCGCTTTGTCCATCATATCCTTTGCTTTGCATGATTTTGAAACCCTTTCCATATAGACTTGTAGGAATGTGAGCAAGTAAGAGTGGTTTCTCATCATCTTCCCTATACAGCCAGGAAGTGAGATCCTCTACATCTACAACCTCTTTGCTTAATTCATCCCATTTAGTGAAAGTTGTTGTGGGGGGAACATGTATAGTGATCATAGACTTTCCCCTACCCGTTTTAGGTAAACCATATGACTTAGGAGGAACCAAATGGCTAACACAATAAGAAGTCTTCATGTAATACTCTCCACAACCCTTGTCTTGGATCTCAACCCTAGGAGTGGTAGGAAGTGAGGGTACAACAGATGTTCGAGTGAGTATGGATAGATCAACATAAGAGGATGAATTGGATGATGAGGCCTCTTGGTTCACTGGCACTTGACGTTGGAGGATCTCCTTTAGATTGATGCAATACTGAAAAGGATTGGGATCACCATCTATAGTTATTTCGGTGCCATTATAAGGGAATTTAAGACACTAATGATATGTGGAAGGGACTGCCTTCATGGCATGAATCCATGGTCTACCAAGCAGAAGGTTATAAGGAAGGGTGAGATCCAAGACCTGGAATTTTGTCTCCATCATTGCAGGACCAATTTTGATAGGAAGTGTTACCACCCCCTTTGATTTTCGTTCCTCATCATCATAAGCTTTTATGACAATACTTTTGGTAGTGTCTACGCATGCTTTTGAGATACCTAATGCCTTAATCAGTGTTAAAGTGCATAGATTTAACCCTGATCCTCCGTCTACCAAAACTCGCCTAACCTTGGTGTCATCAACAAGGACTTCTAGGTGTAAAGGATCGTTGTGGTTCATCTTTTTAGTTGCATAGTCTTGTTCAAAAAATGTGGCATGGTGATTGTTGGTCAAGTAGCCCACCATTTCCTGGAAACGATTGACATCTAGATCATTAGGGACCGTGGTATTCTGTAAAGCTTTATCAAGGATAGACCGATGCTCAAGGGAAATACGCAACAATTCCAAGATTGAGATTTGGGCTGGGGTCTTCCCCAATTGATCAAGAAGGTTATATTGTAACTTGGAAGGTTGGGGTGTTTGCTGCGATGGAGGGCCTTGAATAGTGAATTTAGTACAATGAGTATTGACCGCACACTCAGGATTAGCATTGATAGTAATGGTATTGATGTTTTCATCAGCGACACGAAGGCAATGAATGATTTTGCCACTATCATAATCATGTTTGATACTCGCATAGTTGGCTGACATATTGGTCTTAGTACTCAAACTGGGGATAGTTCCTTTCCCATGGTCATGTAGTGGGTCTGAAAAGACTTGATGATCAGTGTTCGATGTCTTTTGTTTTTGTCCACTAACTTCAATAATCCTCCTTTCAACAAGATCCTGTATGATATTCTTCAGTTGTTGACAGTTTTGTAGGTTATGTCCCTTAGTCCTATGATAGTCACAAAAGGCATTGTCATCCCACCAAGCTGGTTTAAACTGTCCTGGATCATATTGTCTTGGTTCCTGCAGCTGTATGAGGTTATGCTGTAGCAGTTGTTTGAACACCGACTCAATGGGTTCCCCTAAGGGAGTGAACTCACGTTTTTGAAACCTTCTTGGTTGTGGATGTTGAGTATTTTGGACCATGTTAGGAGGTTGATTGACAACATTAAGCGTGTTAGCAAAGTTATGAGGTCCTTGTAATGTGATGAGAGGTCCTGCTTGTAGTGTTTTAGCATCAACTACCCCATCATTTGTGACATTTTTGTTGCAAGACCAAAATCTGTTTCTATCCGTGGGGGTGTTTTGTACGATCGGGTTTCGATTGGATGTTGTTGTCTTGAGTTCACCCTTTTCAATGAGATCCTTCTCTATTATAACCCCTTTTTCCACTAGTTCTGAAAAAGATGTACATCAATGTACCCTTAAGTTACTCCTTAGTTTTGCATGAAGGTTTTCTTGAAACATAGTAACTTTTTGTTTTTTGGGTATCTCGACAAGACACCTACTAGCTATGGTTCTCCATCTCTGGAAGAAAGAAATGAATGTCTCCCTTCGTCTTGCGTTGTGTGACACAAGGTTGCTATATTTATCTCATGGTCTATGTTGAAGGAAAATTGTTCCACGAATTTCTCAACCAATTCACCCCAAGATCGAACACCAGAATCTAGACTCGAAAACCACTTTAGTGCAATTCCTACAAGACTCCTTGGAAATAGTCTCATAAGATACGTGGGATCATAAGCGACATCTATGCATATGGTAGAAAATTCCCTTATATGTTCTATTGGGTTTCGTTTGCCATTGTACTTCGGTAGATTTGGTATGACATATCTGTGAGGGAAAGGGGTCATGTACAATGATCTATCAAAAGGGAATGGACATATGTCCTTTGGTGAAAACAATTTCTTGGTTGACACTGACATGTTATCCATTTGTGTTTGTAATGCCTGCATTTGTGTTTGTAAGACGTCAACTTGAGTCAAAGATGTGCTAGGAGGATTATGCGGATCCGGGTATGTATTCTAAAATCCAAAGTCTCGTGATGGGTTTCGATTAAATGTTGACATCTGAGGTGGATTTGGATTCAGAATGTTGGTAAATGTGTTCTGATATGGAATCGACATAAATTGGTGTTGACCTGAAATATGTGTAAACGGATTCTGAGTACCACTTTGGAAAAAAGGATTCTGATTCGAAATTGATGTAAATTGGTTTTGACTTGGAATCTGTGTGGACAGATTATGACTACCAATTTGTGGCAAAGGATTTTGATTCGGAATCGATGTAAATTGATTCTGAGTACCAATTTGGGAGAGTAGATTCTAACTCGAAAACTGTGTGAACATATTCTGATTGCCATATTAGAAGGAGGGAATGCCCCCTGTTTGTGTAATCCATGGTATAGTACTAGTAACTTGAGCACTAGGTATGGCCATCGACTATGGTATGGTACTCGTGATACTAGCATTGGGTATAGTCGTTGACTGTGAACTTGTGGGACCGACATAAGGTGTAGAGGCTAAGGTTTTAGACCTTTTATTCCCAATAAGAGGACCAAAGGGAGTAGATGATGAAGCCCCTGTAGTGAAATTAAATCCCGATGTCATGCTAGATGTACCAAATGGGGACGTATGGACTGTTGTACTCTGTGTAGATGTGCTAGATGGCATAGTTGTGCTGACCTGAGGTATAGTAGTACTAGCAGTCGTGGTAGTTTTCCCTTGTGTAGGTTGAGTTTGTAAGGTGCTAATATCAAATCCTAGAGGTAAAGTAGCACCTTCAGCTAGCAATTTGCCTAAAAATTGTTGATGATCATTTGCTAGGTACTCATCTACAAAAGAGGCAAACTCAGGATCCTGTGCGGCAACTTCTATATCCTCTACTGCAATATGTCCTTGAGTGTTTCTAGTGGTGAATTTGTCTAATAGAGTCTTATGAGGTCTTGAAGAAAATGGATTGATGAACTCGTTTGGGTTCGACATGTTTTCTCTCTCTTCTCTTAGACCTAGTTTCAACCATGTAAGATAAGCTTAATATGTGGGAAATGCAAGACTATATCTATGAACAGTATGACTCTAGTCTATGTTTTTGGGATTTTCTTATGCAAAATAAGGGATGTCCTAGGATGACACTAGTCTAGACCCTGAAGATGCAAAGTCTAAGCAAGACCCTAAAGTGATCAATTCTATGAACCCAAGATGAAGAGACCAACTGCCTAAAGTCAAACCAAGGTGTCAATTTAGTTAAGTCAAGGAACCAATGTAAGACGAGGATCAAAGACAAGTTGAGTTTCCTAACTAGACCGAAGAGCTAGGATGACTCTCTGTAGGACAAAGTATAAGATGATAGGACTAGGTTCAATGACAAATTTTGTTGACACTATGATTTTTCTAGAGTATAGATGGTGGACTACTCCTAAAGTTTGTAAAAGTGACCTTTCTAGAAGTCTAATGCAAGGTAATAAGTACCCTAAGATGAAGCTAAACTCGGAATTAAGACATCTAGGGTAATGACTAAATGATCCTAAAGTATGCAAAATTGAGAAAATCGTTTCAGGTTTCTATTCAAGGACTGTTTGTGTGAAGACAACTGAAACTGGTGCAAACGTGTTGACTGGACAGTGACCATAAATTTTGGTTTTCTGATAATCAGACAAATGCATCTCAGGAATTAACAGATGCGGTTCAACATTAACAGTTGCGGTCTAAACTGATAGATGCGACTCAAAATTTACCAGATGCGACTCTAACTGACAGATGCGACTCAGAATATAACACATGCGGTTTTTCCAAAGCAAATGCGAGCTAAACTGACAGATGTGACTCTAATTTTGACAGATGCGACTGATAATGATAGATGCGACTCAAAATTTAATAGATGTGACTCAAAATTTAACAGATGCGACTCTAAAAATTAGATGCGAGTTTCTTGTGAACAGTTGCGACTCTCTGTGAATTTTTTAGTGACATGAAATTTAAACTGACTCCATTTTCTGTGTTCGAATTTTGACAATCAATGACAATCGTAAGACAAAGTGTTTTTCAGTTTCAATTTTGGACTCAAAGAACATTTAAAGTGATAACAGACAAGCACATCCTAATAGGCCAAAGGCCTAGGGTTTGTATACTTGGTATAGCCCACTGAAATACCCTGGATTGGTGATGAACACCTTTCCTTCTCGAGAGTGGATAGCTTAGGAATTTGGTGGCATTGGCTCCCCTCCACAACTCATTAACGTCTTTTGAGCACACCAATTCTGAATTCTTTGGGCAATGACCTCCCAAGAACTGCTATCTCTACTCAAGGGGATTAGTAGTGAGTATCTTCGGGCATGATACTATACCCTGCACTATACCAAGCAACGACCACAAATAGGTTGGTCTCTAAAACAAAAGGTATTTAATTTGGGCATTCCGTTCATGGGGTGTGATCCATACGGCATGAGTCCCCTTTCAGATCCATCTCGTCAGAACCACACTCGTGATTCTTGGGGTTTCCCCAAGAACCCACTTTTATATACCGACTGGAAGTCCCCCGGGTTCAGGGTGCTACCGGTCTGAGTCATCCTGGGGTGAGTACCTTTTCCCACTAGAACAGGCCCAAGTTCTAGAGTTGGTAACCATTTCTCTTACACCCAGGATCGCACGGATGCGCAAGGGGAGAGGATACTTCAATGTACCAAGTCGTAAGGGTAACCAGACTTGTGCTTTCGCACCAAACACAGTAGACACTTGTTAATTTTAACCAAATGAAAGATTTGCTATGCTACCAAACAATTTGTTTCAAAATTTAACTAAGGTCTTCGACAAGCGTCCTGCAGAAAATCTCATTAGTAATTTTCAATATTGTCTTCGTCAATCGTCCTGCAAAAGCTTGTTAACTCCAAATGGCCACACGCTAAAAATCAGATATCAGTAACACAAAATCAATTGAAAATTTTAGATTGCAAAAAATAGAAATAAAATTTTACCAGTCAATTGCGTCACGTCGTTACCAGTCAGATGCGTCGTTTCTTATTCAGTTGCGGCTCGGAAAATCAATTGCAGTTCAAGAAAATATAGATGCGTCGTTTCTTATTCAGTTGCGGCTCGGAAAATCAATTGCAGTTCAAGAAAATACAGATGTGTCGTTTGTTCTGACAGATGTGGTTCAGGATTTCAATTGCATCGTTTCGTCAGTCATATGCGTCGTTCTGTATGAAAAACCTGCAAAAATCAAAGTAACTATCTAGGGATACGCGAAGATGGTGTCTTCACGTCGGGTTCACCAAATGTAACGCCATAGAAAATTGCACAATAGAAAACAAGAGATCATTAGAAGCAAACATGCATGCAATACTAAATCTAGAATGCAAATCTAAATGTTAAGCAACAAAGAACATAGGAAAGTAAAAACGTAAACAAAACTAGAACAATCTCACCAATTTTGAACGTATTTCCATGATTCATCTCGATTGCCCTTCTCCATTTTGCTTGTGTAGTATAATTGCCCTCAAATTTTTTGTAAATTCGTGCAAGTATAGCCTAAGATAGTGATTAGCAAAATATCGAAGATTCAAGACAAAGGTGCTCTCAAAAGTCATCAGATTTCGCGAGAGAGATTGTAATGAAGAATGAAAAATCAATTTATAGAAAATTGATTATTCGAACGACAGGTCAGGATTGAAAGATCAACGAACAGTTAAGATTGACATATTGGATATGCATTCTGATAACTGTTAGTAATGACATGAGTGATACAAACTAGAAATAGAATTAAAGATTAAATAAATGATTTAATCTTCAGTTTAGCATTCAAAAACATAAGAAATATCTTTGCATGACAAAGATGAAGATTGATTATAACGACTCTATTCGAATGCATGCACAACATTTAATTAATTAAATAAGAATATTTAATTAATCTGCATGTACACGCAATTGAGTTAGAACTGGACGATTTGAATGATCTGACGAAGAGATTACTCAAGAACGCCACTCAGACATTAAATCAAGAGTTAACTGAGTGATTTGAAATAGATGTCTAGTCGAGTAAAGGTGAATATTTAGATAACTCACATAATTATCTAAAATATAGAAGAATGCGTTAAAATAGAATTAATGAATTAAATAATTCATTTAATTCAAGACTCGATATTCGAAGAATAATTAAATAAATAAGATTTATTTAATTAAATGATGAAGGGATTTAAATGAATAATTAAATAAAGAATTTATTTAATTATAGTTGAAATATGATAAAGAGTAAATTAAATAATGATTTATTTAATTTAACAAGAAGAATAAGGTTAATTAATAAAGTAATTAAATAAAAAGCGTTTATTTAATCAATCAGATAGAATAAAGAAAAGTGAATTAATTAAATAATTTATTTAATTAATAGAAGAATTAATGTTAAGATGAACTAATTAAATAGTTGACATTATTTAATTATGACCGTGAAGAGTACCAATTACGAAGAATATGGAAGTCGCAGGCCTCAACCAAATTTCGGTGACTACACTATTGATGTAGATGACGAGAAGCCTATGAAAAATATTTCACCAGCGTTCTTGCCAACCTTCAGAGGTTTATCTTTTGAAGACCCTGACCAGTTTCTATTTGAGTTTAAAGTTTTGTGTAAGAAATATGACTAAAAGAATGATAACTAGAAACTGAAGCTCTTTCCCTCCACCCTGAAAGACGTAGCAATGCAATGGTTCATGGGATTAGCTTCAGGATCGATAACCTCTTAGGATGATATGGAGTCTACCTTTTTGGATAAGTACCAGAGTTACTATAGAGTTAGCGATAGGAAAGAAGAATTGTTCAAACTAAGGAAAAACGAAGATGAAATCCTAGAAAATTACCTGGATAGGTTCATCTTCTTATCTAAACTATGTGGTGGAGAAGCCATAAGTCTCGAGATTCTGAAGACCATATTTCACAAAGGACTTGGTGAGGATGCTAGGAGAAGCCTAGATTTAATGGGAAAAGGAGATGCGTCCCAACTTACACTTAAGGATATTTGTGAGTTATGCCATAATTTCTCTCGTACTTGAGGAGGTATCCATAAGTCTACTCTTTTTAGAGGTTCCAATGAAATAGGAAAACTATGTGAGGAGATAACAAATCTCAAAATTGACATTCTCGTTCAACTAAATACCACACTGGATGGACTACAAGCCAAAACACGTAACCCTGAGACTTGTCCATCTATTGCCCTAGGTGTAGAAATAAACATCTATTAAGATAATGTCCCTTGGATAAAGTTGATGTTTGTCAAGTTTCTGAAAAGAGTCATGCTATTGATCAATGTGAGACCTTAAATGCAATTAAAAATTCCAAGAAAAGCACAACTCAGGTTGAAGAAGAGATCATTCTTGTGAATCAAAGTCCTGGAGGAAATTTTTCTTATGGTTAGATTGGAACAAAAATTAATGGGTGGCACCTTGTCCTCTAGTACCACCTAATTGTGGAACCTACTCTTGGGGACCACCTGAATGGGAAAATCAGTCCTAGGGAAACCACCAATGGCCAAACTAGGCTCAACAACAATGGTATTCTTAGAATCCTGCTACTCAATGAAATCAACCTCAAAACTAGTTTTATACTGGGCCTAGAAGGATGCCTAATCAACAATAAAATCTTTTACCAGCTCCTCAGAACCCTTAACAAAATGAGTAGGTCAGCCAACCACAACTTCCAGTGCAACTTGTTCCTAATCCAAAGAATAATCATCAAAATACCCCAATGTATTCTACAGAACAGGAAAATGTGATTGGACTTAATGCTATCCATTGTGGAAATCTATGGTTAAGGTCAAGAAAAACACTCCAACAACCTACCATAGTTGAGATTCTGGATGATCCCATTAAAGAATCTACTGAGATGGCTAAGACAACTTCTACATCTTTAGAGAAAAACCTAGTAAGTACCCAAGACAAGACTCTTTTTCCATCTCCAACTGGAACTTCCGAGTTACCTCAGGAGGAGGGTGGTTAGTCTCCAACTGACACTTTAAAGAAAGACTCCACCTCTAAAGAGAAACCTCAAGCGCCTTTTTTGAAGTGTCTGAAACCAACCACCTTGAAAAACCCTCTGGAAATGTCATTGTCCACCGAAACTGTGCTGATACAAGAGATTAAACAACTACAAATTGAGGTTCCTTTGTTACAAGCAATTAAAGAGATTCCTGAACTAAACCAACTAATTAAATAGTTGTACATCAAAACACCAGGAAGGAAACCAAAATAGATCAATACTGTTCACATAAATGATTATCTATGTCATGACCCTTATTTTCAGTAATTAATTTATAATTCAATATTACTCTTTTAATGACCATTGATCGAACTTTGACTCATGTGTGTGACAGGACTGGGGTGATTTGTGGTGAAAGGAATCTGCACACGCAAGAACCTAGTTGGCATTATAGTTGTAATTTTCTTTGCATAAATAAATTATGTTGATAAATTGCTTATCATCTTTGGTAAAAAATAAATCACCTTTATGCTTTATAGTTTCCATTTAATTAAATTGTTAGCTAGATATTAATATGTTCTTATTGGAATAAAAATAGATTTAATTTATGTATATATTGGTTTTTTATTAAAATAGTATATGAAGGAAATACATTATATTTATTTATTATTTAGGTAATTTTGTGTGTGGTAAGATAAATTGTTAAAATTATGTTAGTTAAGAAAAATCTATGCATGGAAGGAAATTAGAATATTTATTCTTTGTGATAACAGTGGAGATAAATAATAGAAAGATAGCCAAATTTGGAAAATAAAACAAAAGGATAAACCAAAAATAAAAAAAAACAAAGCAAAAATAAAGATGGAAAAGAGAGGAAGAAAGTAATAAATGTTTATAAAAACTCTTATTTTTTGAACAAGAGGATTCATTCTGGAGATTCATTATCTTTTCATCTTTCTCCATTTGTCATTTTCTCTGTAAAAATAATAATAATAAATAGATGTTGGGAAGAGGGTTTTGGAGAACACTGAGAAAATCAAGAGCCAAGAAGGTAAGAAAGAGAGGAAGGAAAAATAAGAGAGGAAGGAGAAACAACAAGAAGATCTACGGAAAGCGAATTCCAGGTTTTTTTTGGATATTAAGTGTTGGGAATTGGTGAATTGGCTGGAGATTGTTGTGTAGCTTGGCTGCAAGTATTGTTCTTCAAATTTCTCTTCTTGCTACCATTCTTGCGTTGGACCAAGGTAGAGTTTAATACCCTTTGTCATTGATGTTGTACAATGAATAGATTTATTGTAATTGAATTTTGTGTATGTATCAAGTGCTTGATGTGTTTTGTATTTTAGAATTTCTTCTTTTTCTTTCCATTTTTCGTTGGAATTTAGGTAGGGTTTGTACCCTTTGTAATTTCTGTTTTGGAAAATGTAAAAGAGATTGTAGGTATTAAATTTATGTTTGTTTAAATCAATTGTATTTTGTGTTTGAAATTCTAGAAATTGTATGGGGTTGCTGGTTCCATGTTCCTTGAAATGAGATTTTTAAAAAGGTTATGACAACAACAAAACTGTCTTAAGAAAAAAATCAGTTTATTTCGATTTTAATAAATTTTGTTTTCAGATCTGGGTTTCTTTGAAATTTTTATAGAAGGTGTAACACCAAGTCTTTTAAACCATATCAAAAAATTAGCCGTACCCAGTTCGTAAATTTTTAGTTATGATTAATTTAGTGACTTTCTAACTTTGCTACATTCATTTTAATTATTTCTCAGTTAGTTCCTGAGGCTAGGGTTTGGTTATAAGATACCTGTTATTTGTAGAATTTCATGTTGTTATGTCTGATTCATGATGGTTTGGGGCTTCCCTAGTCGCGCCTTCTCATGGGGTGTCGTTAATCCTTCTCTGAGGCTTACTTACCTATAATGAGACTTTGAAATTACTTTGATATATGTCTGTTCTACTTGTTGATAAAGCTGTGTGTGTGTATGTATATATATACATATATATACACACACATATATAAGGATATATATGTAAATGCTAGAATAAATGTAAACATATATGTATGGTTCTCTGAATCTCTAGTATAATATTTTGATGATAAATTTTTTGAAACCATACTTTTATTTTCTAGTTATGTATATATATATATTTATATATGTGAATAATTATTTGTGAATGTGATTATTGCATGTCCCCAATCATAGATCACGATTGCCTAATTCAACATGATCTTCCAAGAATAGTGTCATACTCATCTATATTACTTTGTGTCTATATTCATCACTTGCTTTAGAACCATAGCCACCAAGGACTTTTAGTGAGAGCATATTATTCCTCATATAATGAGAATCAAGAAATATTCCATTTAAGTCTAGAAATATGCTTCCCTATTCTTGTAGAAATAATTAATGTGTATGCTTTAATCACTCACTTCACTTATGTGACATGAACATGTTCAACAAAATATATGATTCATGAAGATGCGAATAATAATATGGAAGTCTTGAATATTTAAACAACAAGCAAAGTAGATGATTACACCTTTTAGACATCTCGTAGAGTGAATAGTGTTCAACATCAAGATGGTAATTCTAGATGAAGGACAATGGTCTATCAAGATAGGTTAATTTGGAACGTCTCAAGTTGGAGATTGAGAAGATGGTAGAGATACAAACTTGGCGAGAGCCTTAGGGATAATAAATCTTAACTCCTTTTAAAATTTTATGTCATTTCAAGTCAAATAAGGAGGATTGTTTATACTCATGCATTAAGAACCCTCATTCATGTATATAATGTCGGTTGCTTATTTTGATGAATAAGGAGATTCATTATAAAGATAGAATGCTTGTTTAATGGAATTTGATTATGTTTTCCATGTAAGAGAGGTAATGCTTGCTCATAAAACCCTTGAACATGTCTGCTCATGATATTTGGATAGGAGGAAATGTGGTATGGAATTACTTTAGTTACGAATGTATATTCATATTTACCCATATATATGAATATACATACATACATGAACTATACCTTCTTTATTTATTATGCTAGTACTTGCATGTTCTTCATTGATCCACTTCATTTTTCTTGATATGTTCTTGTGAAAATATTGTTGGATGATTTCATGCAAGAAGTCAGGTTATCTTGATAGAAAATTAGTACCTGCAAAGATTACTTGATGTTTTATGAAAAGATGGTCTTAACAACATTGATAGTAATTTAACATGAAGTCTTTATGACTGTATGTATGAGCACAAATGTCAAGTATGCTATCATTTTTGGTGCAAATTTTGTGATAATTTCGATATGTATATACACATTTTAATAGCTACTTACTATATTTGAGCTAACATATCTAATGAAGATTTTATGATTCAAGCATCATTCAAGTCAATATCTATCACAATCAAGCAAGAGCTTAATGCTAGAGTTTTAGAGAGTTGCAACATCTTAATGTGATCATTCTTCATTCATGTATCTTATTTCATTTCATTTCAAGGTTTGATTACCAAAACGGGGTTTGACCAAGGCAAACCCCTATTCACTAATATTTTCTTGCAGGTCTAGATGGTTGACACATGGATGAGCAAGCCTTTCTTGTGTAAACATCCTTAGGTTGGTCAGTTATGCTATACCTATAAGTTATTTACTTTGAATAAAGATGATTCTCATTTATACTAATAAATGGCTTATTTGAGATTCTGTTGATATACCTTGATTCATTGAAAATGCATGTTATTCCATTTGATTAAGTGATTGAAAATTATTTAATTATTCCTCTTTATTCCCACCATTATATAATTATTTGGTTCTATTAAATTATGTTGGAAATTGAGGATTATAATTAGTAAGTGTGATATCCAGACCCTTTACAATCTAGATGACTTTTTGGATGGAAAACCATAGCTCTGAAATATGATGACCCAAGCAATCCACTCATAATAGTGACAATGAATGAGGTAGCAATACCTAATGCACTTGTGGACTTAGGAGCAACCATTAACGTAATGACTGTTGATGTAATAAAAAATTTGGGACTTACTGATTTATGTCCCACAACTATAGTGTTGCAAATGGAAAATCAATCCATAACTATTCCTAAGGGTGTCATAGAAAATGTTCTTGTTAAGGTTGACGATTGGAAATATCTAGTGGACTTTCAAATAATTTAGTCCCTCACACCAAAAGATAGTTATCTGATAATCCTAGGGAGACCATGGATAACTATTGTTGCAGCCAAGATTGACTGCAGAGAGGGGGGAATGACCATTTCACATGGTCCCAATAGCAAACATTTACTCTTGTATCCTCCTGCTAAGCCTACTGAACATAACAAAGGATGGTTTGATGAACTAGATGGTCCTAACAAATAAGAGAATCTAGCCTCACTTGCTATGGTGGTCATTAAATAACATGGTGAGGAGTTGGAATATGAATTGGAAAACAATATGGAAAATATTATAATGGACTCAAGTGACGAAGAGATGTTAGACGTAGAAGAGATTCTAGGGTAGCCAATCAACGTGGATCGGATCTGTAAACTTGGTGAGTACTACTTAATACAAAAGTTTACGATGAGGATCTTTTACTAATTGATATTTGCATGTGGATTAAAAGCAAATTATTTCACTCATGGGAATGCTTTAAAACCATAACATATAAAGGGAATGCTTTAAAACCATAACATATAAAGCAAATGAACTCAAAAATGGATACAAACACACAAAAAGACAAGAGAGAGAAGTTTGATAACGAAGTTCACCAAATCAATACTAGCTAATCTCTGGACCCATTCCGCTTGGAATACAAATCACTTTATTCCTTCTTTAAAAGATGTTGGGACCTTCTCACAAGTGTTTACATAAAGAACTACCTTCTCCTTAAACAAGGATTCTAGAAGGAATTTCACACTAATGACCTTACTCCATACAACAAGAAGGAAAATTCCTTACAAAGCTCCTAAGTACTCTTCACTCCCCAAGCACTCTAGGCTCACAAAGGCTTACATAAGGAATTTAAATAGTTTTTCCCCATCCACATCAAACAAAGGAGAATAACTCTAGGATCTCATGATGATTTTTTTTAAGGAAAAAAATATCCACAATTCTAGGATCTCAAACCAACTCAAGGCATAAAAATGGGAAAAGTCTCAAACAAACAAAGAGACTCTCAACCTCTAATTGAGAAATAGAAAATTAGTTGTGAGGTGGATTCTCACATGAAACCAATTTCCTAATTTACCAAAATAATGAATAATACGTGAGTCATTTTCCCACTCACAAGTATTAACCATTTTACAATTTCAAACAAATAAATGCATGAGTTTTCCCAAGCTCATTTTAAGCACTAATATGAGCCTCTCATCCCACTTAAAGCACTAATCATTAAACCAATGAATAATGCATGATATTATACCCACTTAAGCATTAATTCACCCATCCCAAACTTCAACACCTATCATCAATTTCTTCATGGCATGCAAAGTGAAATCTTCATGTGTGGAGATCCACTTGGATCAAACCTCCCCACAAAAGAAGCTTTTGGTCTCCAAAAGTATCAACTGTAACCTATAAATACCTGTACCAGCTACATAGCAAATCTATTTGAAAAGGCACATTCCCCTTCTCCTTCACCTCTGTACTTTAGAGTCAAAATTTTGAAGCCAACATCTACAAACCTATAGCCGATAATACCTGGATTACAATTTTTTCAAAATTTGAAGCATAATACTTGCCAAGAGTTTATAAGAACACTCATTGGTCAAGTTTACAATAGATTGCCAAATATAGGCCTAGGAAACCATGCATCACCTAGTGGTGATTACATAATCATTACAATGAAGCCAATCAAGGCTTAGGCTATAAAGCCTCTCACTCTTCCTCACTTAAGAGTGGCTACAATAAAGCCTTTTACAATGCTTTATGGTCAAATTTACATCAATTTTTATGGCAACATGGCATGCCAACAATTTTAAAATACCCCCCATTACATCAAATGTGCAATTAGTTGTAAAGTCTATGACTTTGATTCCACTACAAAATGTGTGCAACAATAGGCCAAAACTCCTTTAATGGCCATTCCCAACTTTGGCGTAGGAAAACAAAATGCCTTTCCATTGCCATTTTCTATCATGTAGAATTTTTTTTCAAAATGAGTCCATATTCAAAACGCAAGGGGTACGGTAAAACCTTCAAAACGTACAATGGACAAGGTATAAAAACCTATTTTAAGAGCCATTTTCAAATCGACCCTTTGAAATCTGCACAAAAATGTGTCAGAAATAGTTTGGACCCCGCGCAAGAACCATTTAAGGATTTGAGACCTTGTGCAATAATGCATATAAAAATTTGAAGCCATTGTTATCAACAATCAATGTCCCCCTCAATGCCGAAAACCAGTGCTAATCTTAGCATGAATTTGACACTGATTGATCGGTCGATGGTGATGAAACATTGAGCCAAACTGGAGGTATGATAAATCTCTTGTGAAATAGAATACACTCTCACTATATTCGGATCTTGGAGATTTTAAGCACCAACTTGGGCACATTATCCATCTTCTCGATCTCCTTGGTTCTGGCTTGGTGCAGAACTGCTCCTCAATTTTCAGCTTTAGAATCCATGTTAATCGAGTTTTGTATGCCCCATTTTTGGTGTGACATGGTGCATTCCTTTTTAGGGGAGCAACTTGCAAACTGTTCCTAAGTCTATTCCGAGACATCCAACTCCAAGAATGGACAACCGAGTAAGATGCTTGTGAAGAGAAAATTAGCATACTTTATGCTCCTTTCATGCACCTTGGCCTTCGATGGACCTGTTGATGGAGATTTTGAAACCATAACAATGCAAACAAAATATTGCTACTTTGCTTCTCCTAAAAGAGAAAGGCAACACATGGATGCCTTAGCTCCCAAGGTCTTTGTAATTGGGTCTCAACTGTGCTGATGTTACTCAGTGGTCAATGCAATAGTAATATTCAAGGGGCCTGCTGGTGTTGAGCTTCTGGACTGTTCTTAAATCAAGCATGAAAATAAAGCCTACTTTGACTGGTGTTTTTAAAGAAACAACAAAAGATAGATCATGGTTTTGAAATAGAAAGAACAATAGTTCATCCAACCTTAACCAGACTTGTTAACTTCAAGGAATTTGTAAACCAAAACTATAGAACAAGATAAGCTTGTGATTGATACACAACCTCTTTCATTCACAGTGCTAATTCATATAACAAATTTTAATTACCATTTAAACAAAACACAAAATAATATTTCATTCCTTGAAGGCTCCACAAATCAAATGATCAAATTGAGACAAGTATCATTCAAGAACACAACATGAAGTAGATTAAACTCTGATTGCTTCTACTATTATTTAAAATAGATAAACAATGTTTACAAAACTGGCACAATCACCAGTGTACAGAGAATCTGAAGCTTCAGATTATTTCCAACTACACTAAGAGAATTCAAAAAATACATCACAGTCTGTACTAAAACCTTACTGCTAACCAAGAAGACAAAAGAAGCTCTCATTACTGAGAATTAAGGTGCAACTCTCTCCTTCTGCTAGTTGACTAACTCCTAACAGTTCTTAGTCTAAGAAAATCCTCTAAAATTCCAAGCTCTATCCTAGAAGTGCTAACACTTAACAGTTCTAACCATAAAAATTCTGACCTTTTCAAAGAGGCAAGCATGCCTTATATACAAAATGCATCAAGAGAATGCGCTGTCCCCCTACATTAGGGTTTACAAAATATCTGCATCCAGGAGAGTCAGCTCTTAGATATTTATGAGGAAAGTGAAAACTACATTCAATGCAAAATTTGTTGTCCATGCTCACAAAGGATTTCTATCCTTAGGAGAAGTCCTTTTGATCTTCTAGTAGCTGCTGCATTTACTCCTCTATCTCGGTGTCCATCTTTGAACTCCCCCTGCAATCTACCTTGAATGCTCAAAAGATCGTCATTCATATCGATCTATCTCCTCACCAGCAGTAGCCACAGCTGTCCCTGCGAGTCATTGATCTTTTGTCTTTCTTTCGGCTTCCCTCACGTCCTGGACTTCTCTATATACTGACAATCCTTCCAGAAAATCCTTCGGGCCTCCCCGCAGACCTGAACATTCGATCCATCGCCACTTACTTTCAGAAAAGGACCCATTTGATTGGGAAATCACTGGCCATGCAAGACTCTTCGGTGGTCAAAAGTGGGTAGCTTAGCATCGCATGTCGGTGAGACACCTCTGGTGTCTCCCCAATGCAACTTTACCATCAGGCAGCCATTGGCAAGACATGAGATAGTCGGTAAGACACTTTAGCGAGCTACCGAAGTTATACCGAGCTCCCAAAACCTATCGGCAAGATTGCATGCTCTCGGAAAGACATCTCGACGAACCTCAGGATTCCATGGTGATCTCATTTTCATGTCGGGGAGACTATCACTCATCGCTGTGACCTCATAGCGAAGTCTCCTTACTCGTATGGAGTCTCCCCGACTTCCTTGTATTCTCACCGAGCTTGCTCCCTTATGCTTCGGTACTACCTTTCCCCTCACCAGGACATCTCCGCAAGCTCCTTTTTCATTTCGGTCTGACCTTGTTGAATCGGCAAGAGATTATGCTGATATTCCTTCATATCGGCGAGACCTTTCTTCTTCGCTGAGACCTCCTAGTGAACTTCAACAGCTACGCCGATGCCCTTTTATTTCAATAAGACCTCCTCCGATCGGTGAGAGCTATGGCGACATCCATTTGTTCTCCTGAGCTCTTTTGTTTCGGTGAGACCTTCTTGAGTCAGCTAGACACTATGCCGAATTCATCATTCCTTGGCGGCCTTTTATGTCGGGGAGACCCTTCTTTAGTTATATCGACATGCCTTTCTTTCGTTCCCAGCGCATCGCCAAGACTCCTACATTTTGCTAAGACCTCTTGGCGCGTCCCCTTCCTCTCCGCAAGCTCTTCCGCATTGGCAAGACCTTCAGTTGGTGAGACTTTATGCCGACCGAAGCTTCCTTTTCCGAACTCTACTGTCGCTGGGACATTTTTTGTGGTCTTACCAATGGACCTCCCTAGTTGTGCCCTGTCGGTGTGACCCAATGTATTCGGTGAGACCTTATACCAAGCCCACCATGTCCTACCGAAGACTAATCCTTCGGCAGGACCTACAGCGACTCTCATCTGTGTCGCTGTGACTTTCCTTTGTCGATGAGATGTCCCATAGACATCTCACATCTCGGCGAAGACCTCCGCACGCTCACTCTTTGGTCGCCGAGACCTACCGGTTCTCTTGCCGATGACCACCAATGGAATCCCCCTTGGCACTAGTCAGTGAAACTTTCTTTCTTCTCTGAGACTTCTTGGCGGGGAGATAACCTAATGGTGATATAAGAACCCCTTGACGGCGGTCGGCGAGACCTATTTAATTCTCTCATTGAAGACCCCCCTTTCGGGGAGAGAATGAGCCTTCGGTAAGACCACATGCTGAATTCTATTTGTTTGGCCGAAGTGTTGGCTGGTGGTGCAATAGTCGGTGAGAATCGAAGACCTCACCATGACCCCTTTCTGAAGCAAACCCCCCTTGCCAATAGGAATTTTCATGTCGCTAAAAGGACGACCTCTGTCTTGTCGATAGAGCATGCGTGCAATTTTTTTTGATCGCTGTGACTATCCCTAGATCTTGCTGAAAGGAAACATAGATATACATTGACAAAAAGTGCTAGTAGTCGGCTAGACATGAGCAAGGTCTTGCCGACTTTCATCTGCAAGGATAAATATGAACAACCGTCCTGAGGAAAGCCCTGCAAGTGGATTCACTTGAGAAATATCATCATGTGTGGCCTCTTCCTGCAAAATAGATGCTTCCATTAGTCATTAGAAGGATATAAGATACATTTTCATAAGGTTTACTTGGGCTTGTGATTACTTCATTGAATACTTAACAAGAAAGGAACCAAATTGAGCCAAAACAGAGCCAAAATTTAAACAAAACCAGAAGAGAAACTGAGGTAGAAGATAGAGGCAACCCAAGAGCAAGGCAAATGAAACAAAACAAAGAAACCAAAAGAGAAGGTGGACCCACTTTGATCCAGATCAAAGTGGGGTGGTTATGCAAGGCATAACATGACCTTGAGCCCAATCCAATACAACACATATGCACCTTGGCATCAAATCCGAGTTGGTCCTTGAGCCCTTTCACTACATGTGTGCCAAAAATATTTGGCTACACTACAATCCATTTGGATCCTGACCTCAGCTTGGTTCCACGTCACTGTTTAGGGGGGGAATGCATATCAGGCAACATTTGCCAAGTGCATGTCTTAAGCACTTCCATTGATTTCTGTTGATGCTCTTTTGTAGCACAGATGAAAAGGCAGTTCCTCCATCATCTGTAGCAATCGGATTCCCAAGGTGAGTTAACTATGATTCAATTTCCATGATAGTTTTGTTGATTAATGACTAAAGACTTGGGATTCATGATTTTATTATAGTTTCACGATGCTTTGAAAGCATTTTTCCAAGATGTTTAGATCACATTCTATGTGATAAATGCTTGTACTATGGATTGTTTGTGAAGTAGTCTTCTTTGTGCAACAACCATGTCAACACTTTTGTTGTTATCGGCTTGAGAACGATTCACAACACCAACCCAAGGAAACTTCAATCAATATTGTTTTCCTTCCAAAATATCAACAACATTGGTTCCCTTATCCATCAAATCTATCTTCATTAAGACTCTAAGAGTTCTTTCTCCTTTAGGATCTACTTCATGAGATATCTTAATAGCATCAGATGTGGCAAGGTCTTGGTTCGCAAGATTTAGGTAAAATATGTGGAAGGAAACAGTTGCCCTGGCCATCCACCATGGTTGCCAATGAGGTAATACTATATAATTCTCCCTAAGAAGAAGAATTGGTGCTAGTGCTGCTCATTCTACTCCTTTTCTACCTGTATATGGGGCTCAACTATGCAAAAATGATATCCATTTCTTACCAAACCAATTTAAAGGACCTTCTTTCTATAGTTGTGCTTCTTCAGGGACAGATTCTAAGATACTCAATGCATGTTCCCCCATCATTTTTGCAGCCTCCTTCTGCATAGGCTCTTGTGAAGGCTTCTTGCTTGGTGTGCGATGAAGCTTGGAATGAAGCTTCCAACACTTATGGATCCAATGCCCACTCATTTTATAATGAGTGCAATATTTTTTTAACACCCAGACTTTCTTTCCCTTCTTTTCCTCCAAAAGAGGAGAAGGGACAAGTCACGGTTTGTCTCCTTCCTGGTAGACATAACTTCCCTATACAAAGCCATTCTTTTCCAACACTAGGCAGCAACATGGTTATTCAAACCACAAAATGTACATGGTTTTCTATGCCATAAACTTTGCTTTATATTGTCAATTTTCTTATAATCAAAAGGAATGTTGGAATAATTAGACTTATTATACTTTGGTTGGTGGTCTTTCATGCAGATCTGGCGAGGAGAACTTGACTTGGCTCCCCCTTTGGAATGCTCTCCCTCTGGAGATGACTTGGTATCACGATCATCAAAATAGTGTGATGTGCTCTTAGTTTGGGAGATTTCCTTTTGCACTGATTTAGACTTGTCATTTGCAAACTTTTTGGCTTTCGTGGTTTTGGAGTTTCTTTCATTGGTGGTCTTGGATAATGCTCCATCTTCCTCTCTACCATAGCCTAGTCCTGCATATCGAGGTAGTTCTACCTCTTGGATGGGATTCACAATACCTTGGCCATTAGCTCAAAGGCCTTTTCCTTCATATCCCATTTTCTTTAGCAATTTCAAGCCAACACCTTTAGTGTGCTTTTCAAATGCACCAAAAGAATCATCTTAATGGGAAGAATGCATAATCAAAGAATTACTTGTACTGCATACCTCAGTGATAGTTTTTGTAGGAGATGGTTTCTCCAATCTTTCATCACTCTAAAACTTCACCAAAAGTTCATCCTTGGCTTGCAACTGATCTTCTACTTCTTGTAGCAGCCTTTCAACTCAACATTTTCCAATTGAAGGATTTGGTTGATTTCTTTGAGTTCCTGAAGCTTTACTTTCTTCTCATCTTCTGATGTTTTCAACAACCTTCACAACTTAAGACTCTCTCTTTCATCATTATACATTTCCTCCATTTTTTTCATGGTGAAGAATGATTTAATAAAAACTAAGTCATCTTTATAAGGTTTTACCAAAAGAGGATAAGAAGGATTCTCATTTCTTGGAATCGACATTTCTTTAAATACGCTTTGCTTGATTATAGATTTGATAAGTATTCACACTTTAAGCAAAACAATCAACTGGCTCTAATACCAACTTTATCTGTAAACTTGGTGAGTACTACTCAATACAAAATTTTATGATGAGGATCTTTTACTGATTGATATTTGCATGTGGATTAAGAGAAAATTAGTTCACTCATGGGAATGCTTTAAAACCATAACATATAAAGCAAATGAACTCAAAAATGGATACAAACATATGAAAAGACAAGAGAGAGGAGTTTGATAATGGATTTCACCAGACCAATACTAGCTACATCTTCAAACCTGTTCCATTTGGAATATGGATCACTTTATTCCTTCTTTAAAAGATGTTGGGACCTTCTCACAAGTGTTTACATAAAAAACTACCTTCTCCTTAAACAAGGATTCCTGAAGGAATTTCACACTAATGACCTTACTCCATACAACAAGAAGGAACATTCCTTACAAAGCAAGCTCTTACAAAGCTCCTAAGCACTCTTCACTCCCCAAGCACTCTAGGATCACAAAGGATTACATAAGGAATTTAAATAGTTTTTCCCCATCCACAATTAAACAAAGGAGAATAACTCTAGTTTCTCATGATGATTTTTTTAAGGAAAAACAAGATCCACAATTCTAGGATCTCAAACCAACTCAAGGCATAAAAATGGGAAAAGTCTCAAACAAACAAAGAGACTCTCAACCATGCCCATGAGACTCTCAACCTCTAATTGAGAAATAGAAAATTAGTTGTGAGGTGGATTCTCACATGAAACCAATTTCCCAATTTACCAAAATAATGAATAATACGTGAGTCATTTTCCCACTCACAAGTATTAATCATTTTACAATTTCAAATGAATAAATGCATGAGTTTTCCCAAGCTCATTTTAAGCACTAATATGAGCTTCTCATCCACTTAAAACACTAATCATTAAACCAATGAATAATGCATGATATTATACCCACTTAAGCATTAATTCACTTATCCCAAACTTCGACACCTATCATCAATTTCTTCATGGTGTGCAAAGTGAAATATTCATGTGTGGAGATCCACCTAGATCAAACCTCCCCACAAAAGAAGCTTTTGGTCTCCAAAAGTATCAACTGTAACCTATAAATACCTGTACCAGCTGCATAGAAAATGTATTTGAAAAGGAACATTCCTCTTCTCCTTCACCTTTTTACTTCAAAATTGAAATGTCGAAGTCAACATCTGCAAACCTATAGCTGATGATACCTGGATTACAATTTTTTCAAAATTTGAAGCATAATACTTGCCAAGAGTTTATAAGAACACTCATTGGTCAAGTTTACAATAGATTTCTAAATATAGGCCTAGGCAACCATTCCTCACTCAACGGTGATTACATAATCATTACAATGAAGCTAATCAAGGCTTAGGCTATAAAGCCTCTCAATCTTCCTCACTTAAGAGTGGCTACAATAAATCCTTTTACAATGTTTTATGATCAAATTTACATTAATTTTTATGGCAACATGGCATGCCAACAATTTTAAAATACCCCCCATTACATCAAATGTGCAATTAGTTGTAAAGTCTATGAATTTGATTCCACTACAAAATGGGTACAACAATAGGCCAAAACTCCTTTAATGGCCATTCCCAACTTTGGCATAGGCAAACAAAATGCCTTTCCATTGCCATTTTCTATTATGTGGATTTTTTTTTCAAAATGAGTCCATATTCAAAATGTAAGGGGTACGGTAAAACCTTCAAAATGTATAATGGACAAGGTATAAAAACCTATTTTAAGACCCATTTTCAAATTGACCCTTTGAAATCTACACAAAAATGTGTTAGAAATAGTTTGGACCCCACGCAAGATCCATTTGAGGATTTGAGACCCCGTGCAATAATGCATATAAAAATTTGAAGCCATTATTATCAGAAATCAATGTCCCCCTCAGTGCCAAAAACTAGTGCTAATCTTACCATGAATTTGACATTGATTGATCGGTTGATGGTGATGAAACATTGAGCCAAATTGGAGATATGATAAGTCTCTCATGAAATAGAATACAATCTCACTATATCCAGATAATTTGGCTATAGGGAAGTGAAAAATGGGAAGTGGAGAGTGTGCGTTGACTATTGGGAACTTAAAAAAGAAACCCATAGAGATTACTTCCCCCTACCATTTGTAGACCAGGTCTTGGATAATTTGGCTAGGAGAAAGTATTTCTCATTTCTGGACGGATTCAGTAGATATAACGAAATATAGGTAGTAGCAAAAGACTAGGACAAAGCAACTTTTGTTAGAGTAATAAGTTATTATGCTTAATTAATTATATCATACTGGTTAATTAATTAAGTCACTTATTCCTTTAGTTGCTTAAGTTAAACTTAGGCACATTAATAATTGATTAATTATTAAGTGTGCACACTAGGGTTTCATTTAGGGTTTCCCTTTTAGGGTTTCTTGATCTCCTTCATAAGGATTGATCTCTTTGTAATAATTGATTCTCAATAATACATTTTTACTTTGAGGTTTACAAAACATCTTCTTTGGTTCTACATGTCTTTTGCATGTGACAGGTGATTGATTGCATGCAGGTGATCTTGGTTTATAACATGGTATCAGAGCTCTAGACTTGCAGCTACCTGTTCGTGATATGAAGATATGGCCTTTCAGTGAGTTTCTAATGCAAGGGTTTCCACAGGCATCTTTTTTGCAAGATCTGGGGGTAGCCAATTTTTTGGGACACTTTGGGCTCAAACGGACACCGTCATCGCTTTTGCAGTGGCCAAAAACCCTAAGAACGCCTGTCGTTTCATCGATTTTGGAATAGTTGATCTAGAAGGCAATTTTTTTTTGTCCAGGGGGCCATACGGCCTCCCCTGCATGCAGTCCGAGGTTCAAAAATAAAAAAATATGTCAAAAAACATGTTTTTTTGAACATTGTGCTGGCGCCTCTAGTTATAATGAGATCCGCTGTTGGGTGGCCACTGGGCGGCCACCAGGCGGCCGCTGGTCCGCCGGCGGCGGCGGCAATGACCGCCCAGTCGCCACTCGCCAGAGTTCAGCCCCCGCGGGCTTGCACTAGCCAACAGACGGTCCCATGGGGGGCTAGGCGCTATGTGCCCAGCCCACAATCGGCCCCCTGCAGCGCAGCGGTGGTCCTATGGGGACCAGGAGCCCCGCGCAACACATCCGGCTAGCACCAAAATATTCCGGGAGGTCCAAAGAATATTCTAGCACGGCAATTGTTTCCGGCAGCCAAAATATTTTTCCATAGAGGGGCATTTTTTTGCCTCGATGGCCAAATGGCCATCAAATTTAAGCTCGTGAAGTGATGACATCAGCGGCCGTACGACCCTCCTTGCCCCTTCTAACCCTAGTTTGCCCTAAAAGAGGAGTTTTTTTCTTTTGGTCATAACTTGGGCATACGGTATCGAAATCGGGCAAACGAGATATCGCCGAAAAGCTGGTTCCGAGAACTTTCTAGTGGTGCTATTTATTTTTTGGTATTTTACTATTTTCCTACATTTATTACTATTTGAATTCAAATTTTTATTTTGGACTTCCGAGCTCATAACTTTTTGCCACGATCTCCGATTTTTGCTATCTTTGCGGCATTAGAAAGGTATTAAGGAGCTCTATGTTGCTATCCATGCACTTTTTTAGTATCTATCCCAGGTTGATCACTTAGTCCAGATTTGGCCCGATGGGTTGTTTGGAGAATACTTGAATATTTTGGCAGTTGGGAGGGTGCATCTTGCATCTTTGCACTTCATTTTCAGTAATACATCTTTCAATAATTGTTTGCTGCTTCATAGATTCTAGGGTTGTTCCCGTTTGGAGTTTTCGAGTGTTCTGAGGCATCGGGTCTGCTGTTGCTTTTTTCATGATTCCTTGAGTCAATCAGTGACTCTCATCCAGTTTCAATAGTAGACAGAAGAATATTTCCTTGCTTGCCATATTTCGGTTCCAGTGTTACTCTACAGAGTTCTTCCAGTGCTTATTTGCAGCATGTCATCTCATTGTAGGGGGTTTTGTCCCACTAGGTTTTTCCTTCTCTACCTCATTCTTGCATTTGTAAATGGGTACCTGATCTGGCCTAGTTTCTAGGACCCATCTTTGCTTTCATGCATCTTATTCTAGTGTTTTAGCTTCTTCCTAATTTCATCTTAAGGGGGGGTGTTAGAGTAATAAGTTATTATGCTTAATTAATTATATCATACTGGTTAATTAATTAAGTCACTTATTCCTTTAGTTGCTTAAGCTAAACTTAGGCATATTAATAATTGATTAATTATTAAGTGTGCACACTAGGGTTTCATTTAGGGTTTCCCTTTTAGGGTTTCTTGATCTCCTTCATAAGGATTGATCTCTTTGTAATAATTGATTCTCAATAATGCATTTTTACTTTGAGGTTTATAGAACATCTTCTTTGGTTTTGCATGTCTTTTGCATGTGATAGGTGATTGATTGCATGCAGGTGATCTTGGTTTCTAACAAATTTTACTTGCCCAAAGGGAAAATTTGCATATCAAGTTCTTCCTTTTAGGCCATGCAATGCTCTTGCAACATTTTAGAGAGCTATCTTGGCCATATTTGTTGAGTTGGTGAATGATTGTGTGGAAGTTTACATGGATGACTTTACTGTATATGGGTCAACTTTTGATGAAGGACTTCAAAATCTAGACAATGTATTAAAGTGATGTGAGGACCATCAGTTATCCCTGAGTCATGAAAAATGCCTAATAATGGGAGAAAAAGGAATAGTGTTGGGACATCACATTTCAACAGAAGGGATAAAAGTTGATCCTAAGAAAATCGAGGTGACACAACAACTTGTGACTCCAAAAACCCAAATTGATGTTAGACGCTTATTAGGACATGCTAGATACTATCAGAGATTCGTAAAAAACTTCAACAAGATTGCAACTCCTATGTTATCCCCTCTCCAAAAGAGTGTAGAGTTTACCTAAAAACTTGATTGTCAATCATCATTTGAAATCATTAAGGAGAAACTCATCTTTGCTCTTGTTCTTCGTGGACCTAATTGAAACCTCCCATTCCATATTTATGCTGATGCTTCTAATGATGCTATTGGAGCAATTTTAAGATAGGAGGATAAGAATGGGGGAAAATATGCCATCTATTTCATAAGCAAGAATTTGACTTCCACTGAACAAAATTATACCACCACAAAGAAAGAAATTTTAGCTATTGTACATGCAATCAAGAAATTTTGACATTACATTACAGGGTACAAAGTAATGGTGTACACAAATCATTCAACTATCAAATACCTAATAAACAAACCTAAAGTGAATGGAAGGATAATCAGGTGGTTATTGCTTCTCCAAGAATTTAACGTGACCATTATTGACAAACCCTAGAAGTTCAATGTAGTTGCAGATTTCCTATCCCGAATCAAACCAGATGATGGTGATTGCACTCTTGTGCAAGATGAATTTCTAGATAAAAATCTATTTTACATCTCCATTAAAACCCCTTGGTTTGCTAATATTTCCAACTACTTTTCCACCTCAGAATTGCCACCTGATTTTACATCAAAACAAAAGAAATGCCTCATTCGAGAAAGCGCTAACCCAACATTGGGAGCGCACACATTCACTTATCCCATTGATATCAATGCAGATGATGAGATGCCTATGAAAAATATTTCACCATCCTTCTTGCCAACCTTCAGAGGTTTATCTTCCAAAGACCTTGACCAATTTCTATTTGAGTTTAAAGTTTTGTGTTAGACATATGACTACAAGAATGATAGACAAAAATTGAAGCTCTTTCCCTCCACCCTGAAAGATGCAAAAATGCATTGGCTCATGGGATTAGCTTCAGGGTCGATAACCTCATGGGAAGATATGGAGTTTTCCTTTCTGGATAAGTACCAAAGTTACTGTAGAGTCATCGAAGAATTGTTCAAACTAAGGCAAAACGAAGATGAAGCCTAGAAGATTACCTAGATAGGTTCATCTTCTTATCTAAATGATGCGGCGAAGAAGCCATAAGTATGGAGATTCTGAAGACTATATTTCTCAAAGGACTTGATGAAGATGCTAGGAGAAGCCTATATTTAATGGGAAAAGGAGATGTGTCACAACTTACACTCAAGGATATTTGTGAGTTATGCTAGAATTTCTCCCGTACACAAGGAGGTATTCGCAAGTCTACTCTTTTTAGAGGTTCTAATGAAATAGTAAAACTACGCGAGGAGATAGAAAATCTCAAAATTGACATTCTCGTTCAAATAAACACCACATTGGATGGACTACAAGACAAAACATGTAACCCTGAGACCTTGTCCATCTATTGCCCTAGGTGTAGAAATAAACATCTATTAAGAGAACTTCCCTTGGATAAAGTTGACATTTATTAAGTTTGTGAGAAGAGTCATGCTACTGATTAATGTGAGATATTAAATGAAATTAAAAACTATAAGAAAAGGATAACTTTAGTTGAAGAAGAGATCAATCTTGTGAATCCATGGAGGAAATTTATTTTATGGCTAGAACACAAATTCTTCCTGACGACCCCCAAACAATCAGAACCAGAATCAATGAGCTGCACCTTGGCCTCCAGTACCACCTAACTATGGAACCTACTCTTGGGGACCACTTGAATGGGAAAATCAGTCCCGGGGAAACCCCCAATGGCCAAACTAGGCTCAACAACAATGGTATCCTCAGAATCCTACTCCTCAATGGAATCAACCTCAAAACCAATTTTATACTGGGCCAAGAAGGATACCTAATCAACAACAGAATATTTTCCCAACTCCTCAGAACCCTCAAAAAAATGAGTAGGTCAACCAACCACAAATTTTGATGCAACCTATTCCTAATCCAAAGAATAATCATCAAAATACCCCAGAGTATTCTACAGAACGGGAAAATGTGACTAGACTTAATGATATCCATTATGGAAATCTACAGTTAAGGTTAGGAAAGGCACTCCAACATCCTACCATTGTTGAGATTATGGATGATCCCATTAAGGAATCTACTGAAGTGGCTAAGACAACTTCTATGTCTTTAGAGAAAAACCTAGTAAGTACCCAAGACAAGACCCTTCCGCCATCTCCAGCTAGAATTTCTGAGTTACCTCAGGAGGAGGGTGGTCAGTCTCCAATTGACCCTTTAAAGAAAGAATCCACCTCTAAGGAGAAAGCTCAAGCACCTTTTTTGGAACATTTGAAACCAACCACCTTTAAAAACCCTCCAAAAATGTCCTTGTCCACCGAAACTATGCTAATACAAGAGATTAAACAACTACAAATTGAGGTTCCATTGTTACAAGCAATTAAAGAGATTCCTGAACTAAACCAATTAATTAAATAGTTGTCCATCAAAACACTAGGAAGGAAACTAAAATGGATCAATACTGTTCACATAAACAATTATCTAGCTGACTTTATGGCAAGGAAAACCATAGCTCTGAAATATGATGACGTAGGCAGTCCACTTATAACAATGACAATCAATGAGGAGCAATACCTAACACACTTGTGGACTTAGGAACAACCATTAATGTAATGACTATCGATGTGATGGAAAAGTTGGGACTTATTGATTTACGTCCCACAACTACAATGTTTCAAATGGAAAATCAATCCATAGCTATTCCCAAGCGTTTCATAGAAAATGTTCTTGTTAAGTTCAAATAATTCAGTTCCTCACACCAAAAGATCGTTATTTGATAATCCTAGGAAGACCATGGCTAGCTACTGTTGTAGCCAATATTGACTATAGAGAGGGGGGAATGACCATTTCACATGGTCCCAATAGCAAACATTTATTCCTATATCCTCCTGCCAAGCCTGCTGAACATAACAAAGTATGGGTTGATGAACCAAATGGTCCTAATGAACAAGAGAGACTAGCTTCACTTGCTATGGTGGTCATTAAACAACATGGTGAAGAGTTGGAAGATGAACTAGAAAAAAATATGGAAAATCTTACCATGGACTCAAGTGATGAAGCGATGTTAGATGTAGAAGAGATTCTAGGGCAACCAATCAACATGGATCTCACTAAATTCAATACCATCAACTTCATGGGATTACCTTGTCCTTTGGTTAATATTATTCCAAAAATGGATAATTTCTTTGAAGATATTTCCAGACTCCACAAAACCATACCACATAGCTATCCTCTCAACACTTTGAAAAAATAAGTTTATACCATCACCTCCAACCATCCAGGTGTCAAAACCATCATGTTACTACCAGGAAAAACTTTTAATATCAATAGCTAGTTGACAGAGCTAGAATAGCATAAATTGTTTGATATCTTGGTGAATAGATCTATAGCTTTTGCTTGGGACTATACAAACATGAGAGGAATACACCCAAGTGTTTGTACCCATCACATCTATATGGAGGATGTTTGATATGTGGATTGGATTTTATCAGTCCTATAGACCCTCCTTCACAAGGAAAAGAGTACATTTTGGTCTGTACCGACTATTTGACTAAATGGGAAGAAGTTCAAGCTCTACGAGTTGCTAGGGAAGAACAAGTAGCTAACTTCCTGTACAATATTTTTTTCTCAAATTTGGAGCCCCTAGGACAATCGTCACAGATTAGGGACCCCAGTTTATGTCTATAGTTTTGTTAGCCTTCACTAATCATTTCCAGGTAAGCCATAAGAAGTCATCACCCTATCATCCTCAAGCAAATGGTCAGGTAGAAGTCACTAACAGGTAGCTAGAGAACATTTTAACAAAAACAGTTTCATTAGGAAGGAAAGACTGGGCTAGGAAACTACCTGAAGCCGTTTGGGATTATAACACAACTTGGAAATCAACCACTGGTTTTAGTCCATATGAGTTAGTTTTTGGGAAGAAACCTCTTCTATCCATTGAATTTGAACTCCAAACTCTAAGAACAACAATGGAGTTAGGTTTAGATCTCAAACAAGCCCAGGTTGAAAGAGTCTTACAGCTTAGTGAGTTGGATGAACTTTGTTTGAATGTTATCCACTAAACTGAGCTAGTACAACAACAATAGAAGGTATGGAATGACAAGCATATAAAGGAAAGAGAGTTCCATAATGGGGATTGGGTGCTGTTATTCGAATCTCGATACAAAGATCACCAAGGGAAACTCAAGACTCATTGGCTCGATCCATATAATTTTTTTGAAGTATTTCCAAATGGAGCAGTGCAACTCAAACCCATTGATGGTGAAACTCGAACACTTTTGGTCAATGGTCATCCATCTACCATAAACCTGTCAATAGAAATGCAAGGAGAAATCTAATGCATTGACTCTGCTATGGTAGAGCCAATATAGTTTTTATTTTGCTGTCATAAGTATTAAAAAAAAGCATGTGTATGTATTTACATTTCTTCAGAGCATTTATTTTGAATTTTTCATCTTTTGGACTTGGCTAAATTTTGTTTCCATCTTGTAGGACTTTATTCTAATCAAACAAGAATTTTGACGCATCTTGCTGTGATGCTTCAGAACTTGTTGGATCAGTTGCTGCGATGCTTCAAAACTTGCATCCCTAATTAGTGTCATTTCTTGCTTTGTTCCTACAATCTGGTGCATCTTTCAACGATGCTCCAAGAAGTCTAATTCCAAGGTCCTTCATTCTTCTTTTTTTTAGTGGCATCTTTTGGTGATGCTTTAAAATTTTTCTTGCTGCATTCTGGCTACATCTTTTAGTGATGCTTCAAAAATTTTCTTGTTGCATTCTGGCTGCATCTTTCAATGGTGCTCTAAATTTTTGTTGTTTCTTCCTTCCGGTGGCATCTTTCAACGATGCTCCAAAAATATTTGGTTGTTGCTCTGACTGCGTCTTTTGGAGATGCTCCAGAAATTTCATTGCTGCATTCCAATGACATCTCCCAATGATGCTCCAAAATTTTGCCACTTCACTTTTTCATTCTGGGTGCATTTCTCAGCATGCTCCAGAACTTTTTATTCTTCATCCCGACTGCATCTCCTAACGATGCTCTAGTTTTTTTACAATTCTTTTCCTATCCAAATGCTTTGATTTTTCTAGCATCATACACATGCCCATTATTAAATTTTGTTATCACCTTGGAATCCACGCCCTACATTACCATTCACCCTACATTACCATCTCCTATCATAATAAATTAAAATTATTATGACTAATTTTCCGTCATAATAATTCCACCATTAATTATCTATCCCATCCACGCTCATAATAAATTCATCACCACCCTCACCATCTCATACAATTATACCGTTACATTAGCAAAGGTAAGTGATTTTTGAATTGATGACATGATGTAAGGTACACATAATTTTTGCTTTGATTAGGTAACTATTTTTAATAAAGATAAATAAATTGGCATGAACCATTCCCTTTCCAAATTTAGTAAATTGTGTGATTGTATGTTTGCTTAAAGTACAAAAACCTTTGCACTTTTTCCCATGCAAGTAGTAATGAAAGTAAAATGAATCCCAAATGGGACAATTAATTCATATTCCATTGACTGCATCAAGTATAGGTGATTAAAAAGTTACATTTTCTTCACTCTGCAATTTAGTTTTGTTTAAATAGTTTTCTTTGAGCATCATAGCATTTCAGTAGAAATTGAGTAGAGCCATAAGGGAAACATAGTATGGGAGGAGCAAAATGGAAATCTGAACTAGCTTCGACAAACAAATTATTGGTATTAAGCAGTATTTTAGAATTGTTCTAGAGTGGGGTGGTTAGAGTTCATAAAGAAATTTGAGGGACAAAATGAGCAACTGGTGAAGGAATTTGTAGAGAATTTCATAGATGGTCAATCTGTAGTGCATGCAAGCGATTCTGGGTAAGTCCTAAGATCATTTCTCATCTATCTGGTCTTGAAAATAAAGGTATTAATTTGTCAGAAACTACCAATATCTCTTATCAGAAAATGGTAGAGCTTTTTCATAGAAAAGGGGAACATCAACCTTTGTTAACTATAAGTAATAGAGGACAAAATAAAGGATTTCAGAGAATGTCCATCCCAGAGCACTGGAGAACAACATTGGCTTGGATTATTAAGTATTTCACTTGTGAAGGACAATGTGTAGTAGTTGTAGGTCCACCTTTTCGCCTACTTACCCATTTGCGCCATGGCGCTGAAAACCCTACACTTAGGGTTAATTTGCCTACATTTCTTTGTGATTCTATTACTAGCATGATAGAAAAATTCAAAATTGGTTAAGGACCACTTAAACACCATGGCCTCATCAACTTAATATGTAAATATTATTTCCAGAAGAAAACAGAAAATAAGTGGCAGAAATTCCTTCAAAAGTTTGAAAATCCAGAGCCTATAAGACACCTTGAAGAAGGTGAATCATCTGGGTGGGTAACTCAACATTTGGAAGAGCATTCCCCTAAGCCTCTAGAAATTTCTAAACCCCAACATACCACAATAACTCCTGACGACGAAGCACCAAATTTTTTACCTAATATTTCTGAAACCCTAGGTCATTAAGAGAATGTGGAAATCATAAATTCAGGAGATGAGGAAGAACCTCCTCACAAGAGGAAAAATAGATCTAGAGTAACATTGCAAAGAACTCCTCTTTTAAGGAGAAGTAAGAGGTTATCTTTTGAAATTAGTGGTGCCATAGCTAGTGACCAATTGAATACCCCTAAAAAGAAAAGGCATGGCCAACAGTCACATGATATTGAAGCTCAATTGCTAGAATTGAGGTTCACCCTTCTGAGGCGGCAACAACATAAATTGAAAAACAACCCACTAAATTCCTTGAGGCCAAGAGGGTGAATATGCCATTACAGTTAGGACAAGAAGAAGTAGGGGAACAATCTCCACATAATTTGGGTGTTGAAGATGAAACTGTGGAACATTTGTCTCCTTTAGCTACCAAAGTTATTGAACAAGGTTCATTTGAGGTTCCTAATGAAGAAAACATAACCAATGATGATGCAAAAATTCCTAGCTTTCCTTTTGCTATCAATACAGAGGTTAATCAGAAAGAAACAAAGTTAGAGAAATTAAAAGCAGAAATTGCTCAATTGAAATGTCAGTTGTAGAAAAATGAAGATCAAGTTAATCAACAACAGGAAGAGATAGATGCACACAATGCAGTTTTGAAGAAGAGAGATCATGAAATTTCAAATTTTAAAATTCAAATGGAGCAAAAAGATAAAACTATTGAACAATTCCAATTTCAGGTGTAGCAGTGGAATGAGGAAAGTGAAAGGTATGTGAAAAGTTTGTTTGAAAAATATAGACAAATCAAAAGTTTAATTGATAATTTTATGCAATTATTTATGGCTTTTGAAAATGAAAAAGACAAACAAAAATTTGAGCTTAATGCATCCTTAAGTAAGATTGTTGAGTTGGAGAAATATTTTTAGGAGCTTAATGTTAAACCAACAATGGAGTCAAAAGAGATACATATTGAACCAACTGAAATGGAATGGTTCTGGATTCATATACCTCCATTGTTGGTTACATGGATGGAAAGGTGCTATTTTTTGAAACAAGCAGGGATAGAAAATGCTAGATTGAAAAAGGAAATGGTTTTATTAAAGGAGTCATATGATAGGTTGTATCAAGCTAAAACAAATTCCTGTCAAATTGATGAATTATTGTTAGCTTGTAGAAGACCATCTAGACTGTATTCCATGTTTTTAAATGAACAACTCTTAAGATGGAAACTATTAATAATCTCTTGCAATCTTCCACATGATCCAAATGATAAAGAGTTTGTAAAAACAATTATAGAATCACCACCTACTCAACAAAATTTATTGTGTGGATTCTTTATCCATAATTTGTTTTTAGAAAGATATACAGTTTTATATGTTAATTTCTTTGTTGGTGAAGTTTAGCTCAGGGAATTTTTGTCCACCCTGCAAAACCAGATTCAATGGAAAGAGAGGACAAGAGAATATTTACAGGAAAAAAAGACTATTGGAATTCAAATGTGGTACCCTAATAGGAAACCTTCTACTTTTAAGGCTCAATTTTGAAGCATCAAGATCAATGAAATTGTGACCTGAATAAGTATAATAATAATCTTCGGATTTTCTTTGAGCATTTTATAGTTAAGGGGCGAAAATTGATAGGAAAAACATTGAATCCCTGTGAAGAGAGGTACACTCCTCTTCCAATGCACCTTAAAAGAAGAGAGGTGATTTCACCTACGAATATTAGATGGTCTTACAAAAGAGCAGAGGCATTGAAAGATATTCAACAACAACTTAAGACTGATTGGATGGGAATGAGGTAAAAACCTCCATTACTTCTTTCACCACCCCCTGTAGTGAATATTACTACAAATAATAATCTTGATAATTTACAATCATGGAAAGCAAGGGTCAGATTCAATGGGGGTTGGCTTAGAGTTCCAGATGATTGGGATAAAGAGGTAGAAGATCTGTATGACCTCAGTGCATAGTATGAGGAGTTGAACAAGAATAGGGGAAATTGAAGAGCAAGAGGACTTGCTCAAGCCTAGGAGTGGGAGAAGTGATGAGGTATAAATAATCTCATGTATATAAACATCTAAATACCCTTCCTTATTTCTCCCAATTTCTTTTACCCTACCAATTATTTATCTTTAGGATTAATAATTGCTTAATTTTTCTAAACAGATGTATAATCTTTATTTCCTAATATCAATTGAAATAAGATGACTTGCACTAACATAATGGTATAAATTTTAGTATTGTATAGGTTATTATGCACAACTAGTCATTATGCATAGCCAAGTGGATTTAAAGTAGACTTCAAAGCAATTGAAGACAAGCGTCATAAGTCTAGGCATTAGAATTTTAGGAAGTGCATAGTGGATCAAATATTTTAATGCTTTATGTTTTCTTTCTATTTAAAGAATTTATGGTTCACTTTGAGCCTTTTAAATGCTTTATGTTATGGAACTAAGTCCATTAGTTAATTGAATTATGTTAAAGACTTTTTCAATGGTGATCTTCACCATCTGAAATCTAGGATTTTGTTAAGCAATTTTGTATAAATATGTAACCACCAGAAACAATGCAGATAGGATATCGTTATGCTATCATAATGTGCTTTTGAACTATGTCTTTGTGTTACACTTTTCCTGATATGAATAAAACAAGCTTTTCCAGTCTTATTTTGAGTTATTAGTACTGTGTGATGGAATTATCTTGGATGGATTAATTTTGAAGATACAAATGTTCATGTGATTTGAGTTAAGCATAGTAGTACCCGAGAGCTGGCCACTCAAGGGAATTGTAGAATAGATAGATAAATATTTTCATTTTCACTTATGTTATTTTTATTCTGTACATGATAAGTGTGAATGAATGTTATTTGTATGTTTCGAGCTTTGTTAATTTATTCCTATAGGTTGTAGTTTGAGTTTATAATATTTGGTTTTGTTTATCTAAAATTTTAGAGCACCCACTCTGGTTATCAGTTGTATGTTAAGTTTTCTTTCTGTTAACAGTTAGATGTTAGTTAATGGTTGTTTTCATTTAAACTTTACAATTTTATTGCAAGCTTTTATTTTCAAGTAATTTACATGCTTTCTAGTTTAATCATTTTATGCTTTCTAGCTTAATCATTTCATGATTTATAGTTTAGAAAAATTTACTCTTTCTAGTTTAATGGCCTTTTAGTTTAAGTTTTGTTTTCAACTATTCTAAACATTCATAAAATATGAAAGAGTTAGTCAAGATGTTTCCTATTGCATATAGCCTTCGAACACTACCTGGTTGATACATTTGATGCACATTTCAATTAAAGCGATAGGACCTAACGACAACTTGTCATGTATGAAACAAAACATTAAGCTACAAAATCCAACTCATGAATTACAACACATGCACTTAAAATCATATAACTGGAAACTACCAATTGAATTCACATTGCATTATATACTTTAAAAACTGAAAATAAAGTGGTTCAATAGTACCTCAAGTGGCCCTTGTTTGAGTTACCACTTCCACATGATTTTATCAAACACTCACATACTCAACAAATCATGATATCAAATCAACTCTCTTTATTGCATCCTAACAATGAACTATTGCACAAAATCTAACATGAATCCGTTAAAGATCTCTGTTTAAATAATACACATTCTATTCATAACACTACTGAAAATACTTGCTAATAATAGTAATTAGATAACTAGATCTCCTCCTTGATAGAAAATCCTACTATATAGGGTCTGCAAGGAGTTTCATTATTCATGGACTGAAAATAAACTTATAAATCAAATTTCAACTCTTCCTAAAAGATAGGAAGAGGACTAAGTTTTTAAACAAAAAACAATAACTATTTAAAACAAGAGTAGAAAAACCAAATATGGGCTCTATGTCCAATAGCTTAACCGTTCATAATAGAAATGTGTTCATAGAATAGTTCTATCATAATTCAATCCCACTATAATTAGACTCCTCATCTTATTGATAGGTAAGATCAATATTAGGTTAATCACGGTCTAATCAGTAAATGATCACCTCTATTTTCTTCTAAAAGTGTTGTGCCCTAGTCAGTTGACTTCCTCTCTACAACAATTTGTATTCCTTATGTTGTGGGTTGAGAAACCCATTGTTGCAGGTTGATAGTTCTTCTTGCTGCAAATGCTAGTATTATTCCTAAAGCATACTTATTATTAACAATCATAATTTAAACATGAAATCCTACTAAATTTCATAGACATTCATGAATTCATACATACACATATCAACATAGCATGTTTCCATTTCCACATGCTTAAGACTGCTTAAAAGTATATAAAAGGTATAAAAGATTTTGGTAATGTATTGAAACTTAGCAGAAAGAGATGATGAAAGGTATGAAATAGTAAAAGGGAAACTAACCAATTATAGAGCCCATCATTTCCCCAACTAAAGCTATTGCTTGTCCTCAAGAAGCTTTAAGGTCAAGGATTATACTACAAGGCCATCCCTCTGAAGTCCACAACACAGTCCACTCCTTTACCCTGCTTCAAATAAAAACCTTGTTAATCTACGATCTTTGCTAATCTCCTATACTTTGCTATTGCACCTTCCTCTCTATTCCTCTCTATCTAGTTTGGTATGGGGAACATGAGGAGAGGAGGATGAAAGGTGAAAGGGAGCCAAGAAATTCCATTCTTGAGGGAAGTTGCAATGTATTTGTGTGATCTACCAATTACTGTTGCATAATTATAAACAAAATGAGGCTCCTTCTTCTTAAGTTCTTGTGTGAGTTTGTTCCATCTACCTTGAGTAAAGTTAAATGCTTCTTTGATTGTTCTTGTTTCTAGTCCCTTGATTCTCCTATAATATTTTTCTCTACAATCCAAAATCTTTGTCGTAACTCCCCTATGCTCCATAAGTTCTATCCACTAGTCTACCATTGCACTTGGGTCTGCTACTTCTCTTAACTATAGAGGGAGTGATTTATCTCTTCTAATATTCCTATAGCAACTACCTCCTTTGATGTTCATTTCTAATGTAGGAAACTAGAGCCCTGACCTAAACATCTCCCACAAATATAAGTGGGTTCCATGGAATATCATATGAAAGAACCAAATTGTACAAATAGAACTCACACACTTGATCTTGCATTTCTGGTGATGTTCATTTCTAATGTAGGAAACTAGAGCCCTGGCCTAAACATCTCCCACAAATATAAGTGGGTTCCATGGAATATCATATGAAAGAACCAAATTGTACAAATAGAATTCACGCAATTGATCTTCCATTTCTGGTGTAGACTGTTGGAAAGTTTCTAAAAACAAAGATATTAAATTCATGGCAACAAGGAGATAAATAATTATTTGATTAAACTGAAAAAATAAAAAAATTCTTGCAAAAATAGAGTATATACCCTAGCAGGAGGTCTGTACCTCATCAATTGAACTGCCTTATCTTCTAGTTCATCAATTTTCACCATCAATATTTTTATCTCTATTTCTTGCTTCTCAATTGCTCTAGCATGCGTGGATATCAATTTTTCTTTCTCCTTTTCCCAATCTTTTTCTTTCTGGGAAAAATCTTTTGTTTTATTCCACAACTTGATGCCAAATGACACAATAGTGGGAAAAATGTGGGTTCTTATGTATCCAATTGAGCTCTTAGGGTCTTGATCTTTTTCACTCTTTTCAATTATGGCAAGTTGTACCAACAATTCTAACTTCAATTCATACCAAATCTCTAGAGTTTTTCTTCTAATTCCTTAATCTTTGCATCCCTTTCACTATCCCTCTATTAGTATGATTTCAGTTGATCTTTTTAATGTTTTATTCTTTCCAAAGCCTCTTTCAGTTCCTTGTTGGTATTTCTTCCTTCAAAAAATAATTCTTCTTTTTCCAAAAAATGTTCTTCTCCTACCTCCTCTTCAGACACAAACCCTTCGAAAATAGGGCTCTTTGGAGGTCTACTTTTCTTCTTTTTAGAAACAAAAATTTCTTCTGAATATGAGTCAAAAGTACTGCTCATATGTAGGGGTTACACAAATGGTATTCTAGTGTCAATATCTGGAATATTTCCCTCGGAATCCCTATCAGTATCAATCATAAAAAAATATTATTTTTTCTTTTTATCTTTAATTTTCATAGGCCCTCTTTTCCTTAGGTGATGTGACTGCCTTCTTGTTCTTTGCTTCTTCACAAATGTAGAGGTGGAGGCCACACTTTTCCTCTTTTGTGGCTTAGTAGGGATTTTTGTAGAAGTTGGGATTTCTAAATCCTCTTCAGTTGCAGGTTGAGTCTCCTATAGTTCCTACTCTTCATGTTCCTCCCTGGTGTGGGTAGGTGTTGAAGTAGGGGAACTAGAGGGTATTTCTCCCTTTGTTGCAGCTATAGGAGGTTCTTCTACTTCCTGTTCTTGATCCCTTTCTTCTATATTTTGTACTAGACTAATGTTTATATTGTTGCTATTTAGAAAATATTTCCAAGATACATTGGCAAACCAAACCCTAAGACTTCTTTTAACAAGAAAAGTGACTAAACATAAATGAGACAAAGCCGATTGATTCCTTTTTCCTCTTATATTTTGATGACATCCTTTTTAATAAATTATACACAAAATTTGAAACATTTACCAACCTCTGATGGCATAAATGACTGAGCAACTTAAAATGCAATGTGTATAATAATGATTGTCTTTCATCACAAGTTAAATCTAATAATATGTGAAGCTATAGAGACCCAAAGACAAGGCAAAGATAGGCATTTTATATCTTGTGAGGAGGAATCCAAATTTTGTCTAGGAAAGGAGAATTCATTTTTGGTTGTGATAACGTCTGCCCTGACTAGGAATTATTCCCCAACCCTCAGAAGACCTGAAACCTCTGCTATGGCCACCTTTGATGAATCCACCCTTAATCCCCTCACAATTGCCTCATCATTTTGCAAGGTGCTGGTAAATTGTTGGGTCATAAGCTCATTGTATTATGTAAGGAAATAATCTAGCCAACCTACCTACTAGAAGATAGGCACACATTTCCTATCCTCTAGTAGCAAATTATGATCTTGAGGCTCTCTCCCTACTATATCACCTCCCATTATAATCTCACCAATTTTGTTTCTTCTTTGCTCTATGTAATCACCCAATTATACTCTAGATACTTCTTCTTTGCTCTAAACTCTCATTTTGTTGATAATGGCAAAAAATTGAAAGGCAAAAAATTAAAAATAACTAAGGCCTTTCAGATACCCCTCCCCCAACTAAGGATGCTAATTTTCCTCAATTAGTAGGTACAGAAAGGGAGTTGGTAATAAATATTAAGTAGTGGAATTTGAAACATGAAGTTTAAATGTGTGCATGAATTATAAATATTTAAAAAATTAGCAAGATTGAATGTTTAATTATGAGAGTTAATGTGAGAAGTACCTCATGACATGCTAAAAAGTGAAGGATGGTGTGCGAAATTTGTTGAATTTTTCCATGTAGCATGGGAAAAGTTTTAAAATGATTTGAGGTGATGGATAAGGATTGCGGGTGGTCATGGTTTGAAAAATAACTTTAGCTTGAGCATAATACGTGGCAAGAAAAATACTACTGAAAGTACATGACAAATAAGTGTAATTTATTACATAGTACAGGTGATGAAAAAAGTGAATATTGATTACTATGTGTTGCGGTATGAAATGAAAATTAATGATGGTTGTTGTAGGAACAAGTGATATGATGGATGTGCAAGTGCTATAGGTTGCTAAAGAAACATGTCCCTTCTGAATGTTGTGCCTTGGTGCATGATACTATAGGTCTTGTGAGATTTTCTATAGGTTCAAAAAATGAAGACTTTTGAATGTCACCTATACATGTGTGTGTATTTGATACATGTAGTAGGATTATACCTGGGAAATAACAATAGGTGAGTTCGGTAGCTTGTCTACTATTTCATCCAATGTAATGCCAATAACTGTTGATGAGTTATGTAAGTTTGGTTCCAATTTATGTTGTAGTATTCATAGGAAATCATCCTTTTGTAGTGGTATTTTGTAAAGCTTTAAATGATGGCCATTGACTAAAAGTGAAAACCTTACAACATGAATAGTTATTAGCTGAACTGCTCCATTGGGAAAAATAGTTTGAATTTCATATGGCCCAAGCCATCTTGTTTGTAGTTTTCCCTTATAATCCTTATACTTGGATCCATAGAGTAAGGAATAATCACCTGCATTATACCGATTGGTCTTGATGAACTGATCATGCCAAAAAATCCTTTATTTCTAGATGATTTCAATATGGTGTATTGCTTGCATGCATATCTCATCCAAAGAATTAAGGTTATGCAACCTCTCCTTTTGTGTTGTAGATAAATCCATACTCAATTGTACTGTTGTTCTTAGAGTTTTGTATCTAAATTCTATTGGAATGACTACCTTTTTTCCATACACTAATTCATATGGTGTGAAGCTGGTTGTTGTTTTCTAGGTTTTCCTGTAAGCCCAAACTGCTTTAGGTAACCTGGTTGCCCAATATCGGTGCGAATGGGGTTATTTCCTAATTAGTCATTAGTAGAGACCTATTCACATGATAAGTTTACTTAGTAGTTAAGTTAGTCCTAGGTGTCATTTTTAGAAGTTATTTATAAACAAGCCATGTCTCATTTTTTGCTTTTAATCATTTGGACATTTAATAGTTATATGCATTTAATTTTTTGCATTAAGCATTTAGTGTTTGTATCAAGGGTAGTTATCATACCTCATCACTCATTGCCTATATATACAAGGTGCTTGTACATTGTATCAATCATCTAGATCATATCAATCAATTCTCAATATTCTTGCAAGCTCATGTTGCAACACTTTCTTGTGGATGGTATCTTTCTTGGTTGATCCATTGAAGACTAGGCAACTTCATTTGGGTTTAGTAATATTTCCAACATGGTATCATAACTTAGGCCTTATAAATCCTATCTCGTATTGGAGAGTTGAGCATTTTCTTGAGGAGATAATTCATTAAAGGTATTGAGGGTTTGAATTTTAGGCTAGTTGCCATCATCCAGGAGGTAGCTGATTTATGGAGTAGATTGGGTTAGATTTAACCCCACCATTGCATCTAGGAGGCCCAAAAACCCCTAAAATGCCTATCAAATCATCAAAATTTGACACTTTCATCTAGGAGGCATCAAAGGTTTTTTGTAGTAGTAGGAGATTCTATACTATACAGATCCATACAATCCTACAGGAAAAAAATGATGCCTCCCCTGGGCAGGATTTTTTTTTGCGGGTTTATAATTTCATTTTGCAAGATTTTTTTTTGATTTATTTGGGTGAAGTATTAAAAGTTTGGCATTAATATTATTTATGAGGGCTTTATAAAATTTTGCAGTTGACATTTTTCTTTGGAGGCATATTTATTATCCCTGCTACAGTTGTACACTACCTGCACACTTGTTTCCTTATTGACAAAATTTATTACATTGTCAACGGGTTTGTTTTCCTCAATGCCTGACCCTTAACCTTTAGCTCACAGTCTTATTATTGCTTTGGGGGTTCTAGTTTAGGGGAGCAACACCGCCCTGTCACCATCGAGCACAACACCGCCACCTAGTTGGTGGAAATTTTTGTTTTCTACTAGAACTACCTGAGGTCATATTGGTGACCGAGGGCCAGCGCCCTAGGTGCTTGACTTTTGCACCTTTTTAGCCTACAATGCCAAAATTGGGCCATTTTTTAAAACTAAGATAACTTTTGATCTAGGAGGCAATTTTTTTCAAAGAAGATATCGTTGGAAAGTTGATTCAGTCAAAGTCGCTGTGGTGGAGTTCATTTCTTAGTATTTTTTTGTTTGATAATATTTATTGTAGCTTGAAGTGAAGTATTCCTTTTAGAATCCCGATCTTGTATCTTTTCACTAAATTGTTGGATTTTGGAGATTCCAACAGTATTGCAAAGATGATTAAGAGCTCTATCATTCAACCCATGCACTTTTTTAAGATTCAACCCTAAGTACTATCTATTGAGTTTTTCCAATTTTTAGCATCTACTTGATTACTTGGATATACTATTATTTGGAGAAGTTCTATTTGTTGGGGAGGCTTCATTTTCAGTTACACATCATATTTTGGAAGTTTCAAATCAAATGTATCAAATATTTTTCCTTTTGTTTGATTTGTGTTTGTGGCTCTAATGGTTGAATTAGAATTTGAGATTCTTACTCGTAATTATCATACATGGAAAGTGAGGATGCATAGATTGCTTTGGTATAAGGGTTTTTGGTCTACCTTGGGTGAATAAAAACCTAATTTTCTCAAGGAATATGAGAGATTTTCACATCAAAACAAATGTGGTGAGGTGATGGGCTTGATTGCATTGCATGTTTCTGATTCCTTATTCTTCCACATTGAGGTATGCACTACACCTATATAGGTATGGGATAAATTGAAGGATCTCTTTGGTTCAGTTAGTGATGTAAGATCTTTACAACTAGAAGCAGAATTGGAATCTATTTCTACTAATTTATTTCCTACTATTGAGAATTATTTGGTGAAGTTCAATTCTTTGTGATCTCAATTAGCGGGTTGCGGGAAAGAGAAAATTGATAAGGAATGCATATTTCTGATTTTGTATAAATTGAAAGGTGTGTTTGCATATTTTTCCACTTCCTTTTATTCCACTATGGATGGGTTAGGTGATTCATTTTTCATGACTTCATTTGAGACATTTTGTGAGAGGTTGACTAGTGAACAATAAAAAATTAGTCCAAATGATGCCACTTCTAAGTCTCATGCATTGATAGCTATGTCACCTAAGAGAAGAGGGAAGAAAAATAATAAGCCTAAGACGAAATCTAGTGATACTTCCACCACCTCTTCTAAAGAGGATAAAATCAAGAAGGAGAAACCCACATGTACCTTTTGTAAAGGGATTGGGCATAGTGAACAAGTTTGTTATAAGAAGGAAATTCATGAGTTGAAACAACTTCTTAAGGATCATCATATTTCCATTCCTTATTCACCTTCTAGTTCACCTTCTCCTTCTTCTACCACATATGAGGACACTTCACACACTGGGAAATCAAGCATTGCTACTAAATATTTCAAAGGAAAGGGTCGTGCATTGATTTCTACTTATGTTGATTGACCTAATAGGTGGATTATTGATTTGGGTGCTTCAAAACATATTGCTAGTTTATTTGATCGCATTATTCTAGGATCTCTTAGAGCACCACATTTTGATAGGATCTTGACTGCAAAAAATTAGTTTGTTCATGTTGTTGGTATGGGAGATGTTGGCTTGGGTACATGGTCAATGCACAATGTTCTTTATATTCCTAAGATTGCACATAATCTTCTTTTTGTTTATCAGATTACACATACATGAAACATAGTTGAGTTCACATTTGATTTAGTTTTCATTCATAAAGAGACAAGAGAGCTCATTAATATGGGTCAGGTTGATCATCAATTTAAGGTGTATACCTTCTCCCATTTCTATCGTGATCACGATCTTTATGTTCCTCAATCTCTTTCTTCTAGTGTGGGTATTTTTTTAGCTAATGGTTATGGTGGTTGGTTGAACCTTGTTCTACTTCCTTAGCCATGTGATGTGGTTCCATTATCTCCTACTTCATCAGAGTTGACAATTGATTCCAGGACTTCAGCAGAGTAGGACATATTCAATTTTTTTAGATTTGTGGTTACATGATGGCTTCATTTCTAACATTTCAAACTTGGTTTTTCATTCTTCTTCTACAAGTTTTGAGGACATGCTTGATGGAATAACTCTCCTCTTTCCATATTTTCCTTTGAAGTATATTCTTGAGTCTCCTCATTTCCTTGTTTCTTCCTTGATTGGGGATCTTCCTGCTTTTGATGAGACATCTTTTGAGGAACTTGATTCTTCTTTAAATATTTTATTTTTGAGACTTCTTCCTTCTCATTTCATCATGGATTTGGGATATTTTATACATCTACCATTGGATCTCTTTCTTCCTAAGGGGGGACATGTGGTTTGTCATCATTGGGTTCTCTTTTGGCTTTAGACTCTCTTTAGTGGTTTTGATGATACTTCATAATGGGGGGGAAATCTAGTATTTATATTTCCCTTCATTGGAGGGGTTATTAAATTGTATCCTTGTGATAGATGCAATTCTTGGGAGCTATTGATGTTGACACCTCCATACATCACTTCTTCTATCATTTGTACATGATTTGCATTGCATCTCTTTTTTGGAGAGGAGTTTTATCCCACTGGGTTTTCTCCTTTTCTTTGTTTGTGGGATTAGTTGTACATGTGTACCTAACATGGCCTCATTGATGAGACCCATATTGCATCATTTGCATAATAATTACACTCCCTAAGTTGCACTTATGGGGGGGGTCTTGGTGTGAATGGGGTTATTTCCTAACTAGTAATTAGCGAGAACCTACTCACATGATAAGGCTACTTAGGAGTTAAGTTAGTCCTAGGTGACATTTCCAAAAGTTAGTTATAATGGGTCCATGTCTCATTATTTACTTTTAGTCTTTTAGGCATTTAATAGTTATCTCATGCATTTTTTTTTGCATTTGGCCTTTAATGTTTGTATCAAGGGTAGTTATCATACCTCATCACACCTTGCCTATATATAAAAGGTGATTGTACATTGTATCAATCATCTAGATCATATCAACCAATTCTCAATACTCATGCAAGCTCATGTTGCAACACTTTCTTGTGGATGGTATCTTTCTTGGTTGATCCATTGAAGACTACACTTCATTGGGGTTCATTAATATTTTTGACACCCAATCCTTCCTGTGGAGTTGAACTATTTTTATAAGAATGTTTTATAATTATCTATTAGTGACCTCCACTTGACCATTATGCCGAGGGTGTTAAGGTGTATATTTCCTTTTTCTAATCTCATATTCCTGCACTAACTTAGTGATCAGATTTGAGGTAAATTGTGGCCATTGTTTTGTCACTATTTCCCTAGGAACACCATATCTTGTAAAGATATCTTCATAGAGAAAATTAGCAAAATTTTCATCCCTTGAAAATTACAAGGCTTTTACCTCCACCCATTTTGAAAGATAATTAGTGTATACCAATATATATTCATTTTTGTTGGATGTTGGAGATATAGGACCAATAAAATCTATCCCCCATTTGTCAAATGATGCAATGAATAGTTGTGGTTGAAGTGACATTTCGTCTATTTTAGTAGGCCATCCCATCCTTTGAAATTTTTCACACCTCCTTTTGTTCTTAACTACATCTTTATGAAGTGTTGGCCAATAATAGCCAATATTGAAAATTTTAAGAGTTGTCCTCTTTGCTGCAAACTGTCCCCCATAAGGTTCATCATGACATGTGCTTTGAGAATGTCATAAACTTTATCCTCCTTGAAGCATCTCCGCATTATATTATCAAGCCATATGTAAAATAGATATCTAGCTACCCATGAATAAGAAAAACTTTTCTCAACTAAATGTCTCTTCTCCCTTGGTCAGAGATGTGGTGGTGTTCTCCCAGGAACTAGATAATTGGCTATGTTTGCATACCAAGGTGCATGCAGAGAAAGGAAAAATAAGTGCTCATATGGAAATGAATCATCTACAATATCCTCTTTTTATTTCCTTGGTAGTTTGGAGAGAAAGTTTGCTACTACATTAACCTTTCTTGGTTTGTCTACAAAGGTAATATAAAACTCCTAAACTAGCATCAACTATCTCACAATTTTTCCTACTACTATTGGTTTATTCATCAAGTACCTGATTGCTGTATGGTCTATGTGAATGAATAAAAAATACCTTGTGATGTAATGCCTGATTTTATTGATTGCATAAACCATTGCTATCATCTCCTTTTCAGTTAATAGATGGTATACTCTAGATTTCCTTCTTTCTATCCTAACACAAATCCTATTGCAAAATCAAAATAATCAGTGTGTATATGAAAAGGAAATGTACAATTTGGTCCTCTTAACACAAAGGTCTTTGTAAGTTTTGCCTTAAGGGCTTCAAAGGCATGTTGAATAATAGGTGTCTAGTGAAACTCCATATCTTTAGATAATAGGACAAATAGTGGTGTTGTAATTTTACTAAAGTCTTGTATAAATCTCCTATAGTACCCAACATGAGCAAGAAATATTTGAAATCCTTTTGTTTCTAAGGTATAAGTGTAGATATTACCTCGATCTTATTTGGGTTTACTTGGATCCCCTTATTCGACACAAAGTGTCCCAAGACTACTCCTTTTGTCATCATCATGAAAGATTTTTCATGACTGAAGGATAGGTGGTGATCTTGACATCTTTGTAGTACCCTCTCCAAGTTAGCAAGTTCTTCCTCATAGGTATTCCCATAGGTTGTAAAGTCATCCATATAAACTTCCATGGTATCATGAGCAAAGTTTGATAATATACTCAATATTACCCTTTGGAATGTGGAAGGTGCATTGCATAGCCCAAATGACAAGACAAAGTAAGCATATGTACCCCAAGGGAAAGTAAAGGTTGTCTTGTCTTGGTCCTCTAGAGATATCTTAATCTGGTTATATCCACTAAACCCATTTAAGAAGGAAAAGTATTGTTTCCCTACTAATGAATCTAGCACTTGATTAATGAATGACAGGTGGAAGTGGTCTCATCTGGTTGTTGCATTTAACTCACAATAATCAACACAAACTTTCAATTTTCCTCCCTTCTTAGGTACAATAACTAATGGAGATACCCATTGACTATCAAACATTGGATAAATGAACCCTACTTCAAGTAACTTTTGTAATTCTGCCTTAACTATGTTACTGATATCTAGGTTCAATCTTCTTTGATGTTGCCTCACCAGTTTATAGAATTCTATTCATGCATAGGTTTGGGTCTATTCCTCTCATATCATGGTAATCCCATGCAAATGTGGCTATGTGTGCTTGAAACATGTTCAATAGTGAAGACTATTGCTCAACAATCAATTGATTGTTTAAATTTAATGTCTTACTCAATGTAGTCTCAACTATTAGGGCTGATGTTTTAATAGAGGTAATATCAAGGCATGCTATGTTGGAACTACAATTATGTGGCAATAAGGTATGGAAAATTTGAGACATGGAATCAAATGTATTGACAGGGATTATGTTCTGCAGAGGGTCTTACAAACATGTTAGACAATCATATTGTTGCGGGTCCCTACCATAGTTATTTTGCATGATGTTTGCAAGTAGTTTATCTTCATCTTGGATTTCCAACATAGGACTACATTCAATAGTCATTAAATTTTTTAATGAGTATTGATCATCCTCATCTAGGGTAGGTTGTACATTTTTCTCTAAATCTGTATGTGGCTGGGAAGGTGGATAAAGGACTAGTTTTTTGGTTACATTTCCATTGTTAATGATCATGTCACCAAATATGCAACCTATGAAGGCATCTATAGTATCCAACAAAAGTCTCCCTAGAATTAGGGGGTACCCTACAAAATTTTCTTTAGGTTGTGACACCATAAAGTCTGAAGGGTATTCCCATGAATCTAATATTATAACCAAGTCTTCTATAATTCCCTCTAGTTTTACTGCATACCTATTTGCTATCTGTAACATAGTAGGTGTAGGTCAGAGCTCCATTAGTTGTAATTTATTCATGGTTTTATTTTTCATCATGTTGATGGTTTCTCATAGTTCAATTAAGGTATTCTTGATGAGAGTACCATTGATTTTGACATCCACAACAGGGATCCTCGAGTCTGCATATTTAGGGACAACTATGTTTCCTAACATAATATCTGTAAGCTATCCTAAAACATGCATAGTCTGAGGGTCCTTGTGTTTTCTTCCTAGCTTCTTAAGGCATAAATCTCTCATTGTATTGGTATAAATTTGAACTTCCTTAATTTCCTATTTGAAATCTATCTTTATGCAAACATATTTGAGCTATCCTAATTGATTAGATTCAACTTCTAAATGATTTTATTATATTGTTAGTCTCTTAGGGAATAGAGGTTCTGGACTCATGGTTGTTGGTTTATCCTGATTTGTTTTAGGTTCCCTACGTTGTTTGTCCATAGATTTTTCTAGGAGTTCCTCATTAGTCAACTTTGTGATGTGAGGAGATGAAGGCCCAACTAGCATGATTTTCCCTTATCTAAGGTGGACATTACTTACCTCAACACCATAAGTAGGGTATTGGATGTTTTCGTTAGCATAAGCCTATTAGAAAGTCCTATTATTTGGGTTAGGTGCAGGTTGTGCTGGCAGTTGAGGTTCTCTTGGTGGTGTTGGTGCAACCATGGTTGGATTTGGCATTATGGCTAGTTGATGTGGCTGCACGGGTTGTTGTGGCCACTAGTAATTTAGGTTTTGATTTTTCCATTGTTGACCTCTGTTCCATTATGGTGGCCATTGGTTTTGTTAGGGTGGCCATTGGGAACTATAATTTTGTCCTTGGTAATTTTGTGGTGGCCATATTCCTTGTTGTTGTTGAGTCCAATTAGAGACTTGGAGCATTGGCCATTGTGGATTTTGTAAATTGGTCCAAGGTTGAGGGTTCTAATTTGAGAAGTGTGATTTACTACCTAGAAATGAAATATTATAGGTCAAGGGATCTTTTGGCATACCTTGTCTTGGTTGACATGGATTGTGTTTAGTGATATAAAGCATTTGACCTTCTCCATCTTCTAGGGCATGAAACTCTAGCTTCCCTTACTTGTCTTGAAATATACTGACCAACTTTTTTCACTTGCAATTGATCTTCTTATGACGATTTGTGGACATAATTTATGAGGGTTGCCTCTAATTCTTCCTGATTTTTATTGATATGGAGGGTATCTAGTTGGGTAGCCAAGTGGCTAATGATTTCCTTCTTCATGTTAAATAGAAGATTGCTAAGCTACACCCTTGAAACTCCAGTCGGTGATTTGTTGAGAGAAGGGGTCCTATCACCCCTGGTCTTCTTGATGAATGACTTGGAGTAATTTATGCACACTTTAAAAATCTCATTAAAGGGTAATTTTGAAGCATCCCCTGCTCCAATGAGATTGAGGTCATCCATATAGTCTTCATGAACTCCCCTTAAAAACAATAGTTTTAAGGATTCAAGGGAGAGTTTGTTTTGATGAGATTTCTTGAGACATAATTGAAACCTCTCAAAATAATCTTCCAATTTCTCATCCTCTCTTAGTGACATTCTAAAGATGTCATACCTCTCTCTATATGTACCTATGTAATAATCTTGATATTTTTACAGAAACTTTGTCTTCATAGTCTCCTAGTTTCCCGAACAACATTCCTTCCCAACCCCATGAACCAACACAAATCAATATCCTTTAGTGTGGATGGGAATAATTTAAGCTAGTGAGAATCTGTAGTGTATTCATAGCTCTGACATAGTACATCAAACTCGAAGAGAAAGGTGTTTGGATCCTTTGTAACCAGTCCATAGAAGATGGGTAGTGTTGAAGGAGGTATATTTTTAAGTGCAAACACACTTTTTTGGTTGGTTATAAGGAATTCAAATGTCACATGCTCTCTTGGGTTATCCATGAATTCTTCAACCATGCTATCAAAGTGTATTATGGAAGCTTCCTTTGTACTTGGTGTAGCTACTAGTGTAAGGGATAAAATTGTTCCTCATTTATTCCCTTAATCTCTTCTCTTTTTCCACCAATATCTTCTAACACTTCATGTGATGAGGGGAGAAATATTCCCAGAGTATCTCATTAGCTTCACATGTAATGGTTCTAACTCTTTAGCTTAGTAGTTCCTACACATTGTTAGTAAATCATGTTGTTGTTGATGGCTAAAATACTTATTTACCCTATTGCTGAAACAAAATTGCTAGACTATGAAAGACTGAAAGGAATTGAAAAACACACAAAACCATCCTGAACTTAGCACCATCCCAAACAAAAATTCCAAAAATGTGGAGCCTCTCTAATGTCTAATTAACTTGGTGTTACTGGGTATACACATGACTCAAAGGACCTGAGAATCCCTAACTGAACAATTCATCTTTCAAAAGAGGGTTGCATTAAATCATCAACCAGGGAGTCATAAAAAATTAGATAGTGCTAGAAAAATATATGCATTCATAGATTCTGGACATCCTACATCAATTGAGTATACGTGAATAAACATGTGCAAACATATAGTAAAAGCTAGAAATCAAAATAAACTGCTAAATCACAAAACAAGGGAAAATAATGTAAACAACTACCTTCTGCTATGGGTACCTAATGCTGAAGAGTATGATTGTTAACTATTAAATGTAGTGTCCTAACCTAGCTAATTTATGTAGAGTATGAAACAAAACATTAAGCTACAAAATCCAACTCATGAATTACAACACATGCATTTAAAATCATATAACTGGAAACTACTAATTGAATTCAAAATGTATTATCTGCTTTAACAACTGAAACTAATGTGGTTCAACAATACCTCTAGTGGCCCTTGCTTGAGTTGCTGTTTCCACAAGATTTTATCAAACTTTCACTTACTCAACAAATCATGATATCAAATCAATTCTCTTTATTGCATCCTAATAGTGAACTATTACACACAATCTAATAGGAATTTGTTAAAGATATTTGTTCAAATAACACACATTTTATTCATAACACTATTTCAACTACTTATTAATAATAGTAACTAGATAAATAGCTTTCGTCCTAGATAGAGGATCCTACTATATAGGGTTTTTGAGGAATTTCATTATTCATGGACTGAAAATAGGCTTATAAAAAATATCATCTCTTCCTCAAAGATAGGAAGAGGATTGAGTTTTGAAACAAAAAACAATAACTATCTAAAATAAGAGTAGAAAAACCAAATACAAAATCTATGTCCAACAACTTAACCACTCATAACAGAAACGTGTTCACATAACAATTCTATCATAATTCAATCCCACTGCAATTAGACTCCTTCTCCTTGTCTTATTGACATGTAAGATCAATATTAGGTGACTTGCAGACTAAACATTAAATGATCACCTCCATTTTCTTCTAAAAGTATAACACCCCAGTTGATTGACTTCTTCTCTACAACAATATGCAGTCCTTATGTTGCGGGATGAGAAACCCGTTGTTGTGGGTTGACATTTCTTCTTGGTACAAATGTTAGTCTTATTCCTAAGGCATCCTTATTATTAACAATCATAATTTAAACATAAAATCTTACTAAATTTCATAGACATTCATGAATTCATACATACACAAATCAACATAACATGGTTTTATTTCCATGTGCTTAAGACTACTTAAAAGTATATAAAAGGTATAGAAGGTTTTAGTAATGTCTTGAAACTTAGTGGAAAGAGATGATGAAAAGTGTAAAACAGTAAAAGAGAAACTAGCCAATTGTGGAGCCCATCGGTGTGCATTCATTAGAATGTTATGATGGGGATATTATTAATCCCAAGGTTCAAATATTAGATATTTTACATCCTTGTTTTTTTTCCCCTATGTTTGTCTTAGATCATTTGCCCCTTATTCTATGATGATGGTTTGTTCATTTTATTTTGGTGCTAGCCTGAGTAAGGGGTTCCTACCCTAGGTTTTTTCTTAAGTCAACAAGGTGGATGTCCTCACTAGCGTTTTCCCTGGTGGAGATATGTTGTAGGTAACCTCTCCTCCTTCTTGTGCTCAAAAATTTTGTGGTGTCAAGGTTGTCTCATCTACTGAGGTGCCTCATGTTTTTATTTCCCTAAGTGTTCTTGATGCCTGGGTGGATAAATATTTGACCAATTTGTAGCCAGTCCTTATTGGAAGATTCTTTGGTTACAAATCAAATATCAATTTTATTCACAACTAGGCATCCAATTTTTTGCTCGTATGCTACATGTGATGACCTTGATGAATGGTTTCCTCTTTTTCTCCTTTCAATCCTTTGATGACTACACCAATGCTCTTTAGGGAGGTCCTTGGTTTCTAGGTAAGGCCTTTCTTCTTTCAGTAAGATAAGTTGTTGGTTTTGATTCTATCAAGGTTACAATGGTTCCTTTTTGGGTTTGTCTCCTAGAGCTCCCTTTGGAGCTTTGGGATGAAAGTATTATTCAAGGTATTTTTGATGAGATTGGGTAGTTTGTTGCCATTGACAATATCACAAAATATAGAAAAATATTTTTTCTAAATTTTTTATTTGTGTTGATATTATTTCGAAGTTGCCTAACAACTTATTAAAATTTTCTCCAAGTTGGGTGTTTGGAAGTAGGATATTCATTATGAGACATCTATGTTGTAGAATTTCCACAAAGTTGGGAACTTCTCCTTGATGTGTCAAGATCTTCATGAAAATGTGCACTCCAATGAGACTTCCATTGTGGAGTGTCTTCAGTCTCATCTCAAAGGGATGGTGTTGGAAACTACTATGGGGGACCATATTTTCCTCGGTTGTCATTTTCAAATCCCTTTGGCATGTGGGAATGTGTTGGTTTCTTTCATGAAGGATTATATTTATGTGGGTAGAGGATCCCCATGCAAAGTTAAAAGAAAAATTTATACTATTCTTGTGAGTTCATTGACTAAGATTTCCTCTTCAAAAAATGGTAGGACTTCTTTTTGGTCTTGTTCCTATTCTGAGCCCTTTGGTGAGGTTTGGATTCAAACCACCTTGAGTGTCTATTTATCTTTTTTTCTAGGTGTTGGGTTCCTTTCTTTGCCTATGTTCGATTTATTTCTCTAGTCATTTAAGCATATGATGGTTCTTGTTGCTCCTTAAAATTTGTTTTGTTGGTTTCAGTTTCTCTTATTGTGAGACCCATTTTATTTGCCTTCTTGGTTGCTTTGTAATTGGATCTGATCCCTTCTTGTGTTTTTACCTTAATCAAAACATGGTAAAGAATAATAAATCATGTACATTAAAAATCATCTAATATCATGTACATGTAAAAATGAGAAACTCATCAAGGCACACAAATGCATAATCATAAAATTTGTGATAGTTAGCTTTTAAAGATATATTCACCATAAAAACCATATGTACCTAACAAGGAAACATAGGATATGATATAAGGAGAAATTTAAATAAAAAATCAATCATCTCCTATCACATCATCATTATAATATTAAAAATAATAAACACTAATGAACATAGAGGGATCCATTATAATATCTATACATGATATATAATTTAAACTTGGTTACAAATCAATCAAATATAAAAAGGAAATAAAAAATCCCTACAGCCAAAACCCTATGGGGTCTAATATTGTTTAGGTTCATGATATTTATATATGATAAAAACTAGAAAAATTAGAAAGAGACAAGATTTGAAATTGAAAAAAATAAATCCCTAAAGCCAAAAACCTAGGGGTATAAGATTGTTTAGGTTCACCAGTTTATGTATGGAAAGTAAATTCTTCTTATAAAAATAATCTAGAATAAAATAATTAATCAACAGTGACTTGAACCAAGAACCCTAGAGAGTTGAAACAATTTTTTAATAAGAATGTTGAAAAATAAGTGTGGACATTAAAAAAAAATTCATTAAGGTACTCATCTCTATGGTTTGATGAAGAGTAGTCTACAATAAATGATGTTCCATAGCTTTTCACTATATAAAAAAATCAATCCAACATCAAATAACTCCTAATAAACTAAAATTTTATAATTCTATTTGATCACTTTCGAAGTTGTGTAAAGGATCTCTATGCTAGTATATTAGACCTTTGGTCCATAAATTCAATCCTAACCTATAGCTTTGATTTGAATGCTTCTCATATTTAAAAACTATTTGACTTGGGTATCTAAACATGATAGATACCATCAACTTGTTATAGTAGGTGCAAGAGGTGACTTTGCTTCCCTCATATTTCCTTAGTCAAATAATTGGAATCAATCTAATGACTTGAATAATTTCAAAGATGAGTTAAGTAGCCTTGCAAATGCCTATTCTATTGTTATCAAATTGTTGATATTGATGAACTATGATTATGCAATGCTAAAGTATTGATGCCACAAGATAATCCTGTGATGATTCCCAGATGATTCAAATGAATTATGGCTTGTCCCTTTATGAAATAACCTAATGTGCATGTTTAAAAATTTCACACTCAAGGTGACAAATAATGACTAGTAGCAATAGGGTTAGCTTGGGATTGGGGAATAAATTTGAATTTGCAAGTTTGGTGATCATATTCATATTGTGAATCTAAATTAGGTCCAAATCCACTATTGAAAATTTAGCCCAAGAGAAGGATGGGACAAATAAATAATGAATCTATATTCTTGAAATGTGCAAAGGTAGGTTTAGGTTATTTTACTAACCTTTTATGAAGAAACATGTCACTTGTATATTGAAACAAATGAATCAAAGTCAGTGCAACATAAAGGGGAAAAATGCTAGGTATATAAGACAATAAAGGTTTGGTAAATTTAATAATTTATGGTTGAGCCTTTTGGAGCTTCATCATTGGGTTTCATTGTACTATAAGTCATTTTTAGATGAACACATTGTGTAATACCCCTATTTATAAGGTGTTTTCATTAATTTATATATATCTCTAAATGAGATAGACATTATTCTTGCTAAAGGTCTTTAGTAATGGGGTTTTGATCTACTTTACATTGAACCTTGGTTCCAAGACTTTTCTCGAATGCTTAAATTTTTTAGTATTGTTATAGTCTAGGTGCAAATTATAAATCTACCTATTCACTTTTGGATACTTTCCACTCTAGAGAGTATAGGTAACTCATGAAGGAATATTATTTCTATATCTTTAGATACCTTAAAATTTACTAACACTACGTGTGCCTACATATTGGTTGAGACAAACGTATTTTAGGGGGTTTCTAGTAGATATTTTTCTATAGGTGAGGGATGTGGATGACAACAACCTCTAGACTACAAAAAATAAGCTTTAGTGTTGGATTTATTTTGGGATAGGAAATTTATATGGTAAGTACATTATGGAGAAGTGAGTTCTAGGGAAGGCTTCATGATGGATGAATGTTGAACTAAAACATCAAATTGTTGGTGAGTTATATTCTCCTCTGTACTCCTTAGAGAAAAATGAGAGACCCTAGAAGGTAAAGGTGAAAGAAGATGTTATAATTGGGGTTGAAACTCTTAGCAATATGGTGTACAATACTACCATTCAAGATAGTGCTATGCTTGTAGATATGACTCCAAAGTTTTATCTTATAGGATGTTCTTGTAGGTTATGCCTAAGACTCCTTTATCTATGCAAGAAAATGTTGTATATAATCCTTCTAAGAAAATTATATAGGAGGAAGGAAATTTGTTTAGAGTTATTAAAGGATTATGTGTTGAAGTTAATAGTGGTTTATTCTAAAAATGAGGTAGAATGTTGAATTTTTTCAAGGGGGTTGTAGTTTCAAATTGCCCTTCTATTCAGGAGGAATTTACTCTAAAGGAGAATGTTAGAAGAGTTGGAGCTTATATCAATGAAAAATGGTGGCTAGATTACACCAACAAATATAAAAGTGTAATCCAAATAGTTCATCTCTTCCCAAAGGACTCTATGATCTCATATTAAAAATAGAATGCAATCATTTGTAAAGTTTTCTTTTCCATAAGGCCATAATAAAACCCCAACAATATGATTAAAAATAGTACTAAATATACATTTTAGATATAGGGTAAACAATTTTTTTTTGAAAGGGCCTCAACCTTGTACAAGAGAGAACTATAGAGAAACAACAAAAGGGTTTTTCCATAACAACATTACAACTATAAAATAATACAAAAACTGCCTAGAAATAGCAAGAGAACTATAAATGAAAAAGAACCAAGATAAGAACGCAAAAAACTGAGAGGAATCAAAACTCATTAAGAGTAAAAACAACCTCCTATTCATTTTGTACAGGGTTCAAATGTTTCTCCAATGAAATAATGCTATCCAACTATTTTTCCATTTTAACTTTGCTACCTCTCATTCACATACTAGGACCAACCTACCCCTATATGTGATGAGACTCGATCATTTCTTGCAGTACCTTGATGTTCTTAACAAAATTGTTAATGGTTGTCTTGTTAAAATTCACCATCTTGTTGAGATTAGATTTAATATTCATCAACTTTGATTCCAATCGAATAATTTTCATATCTTTTGTGGCAGCTTCCAACTGTCCAATCTAACAAATTTCATATCTTTTGTGGCGCCTTGCAGCTGTAGATTGAATGAATACTTCATCCTTTACATTAGAAAATCTTCAACTTAATTATGTGATTTCAATTAAAAAAAAATCAAAATCTTGTGATGGATATCGGGTACACCATCCACATTTATCAGAAACATCATCCACATTTTCACCTTTACATTTGCATGCTTATGACAAGACACATTCCCCCCCCTTACAATAAAACACATTATATTCTACTGTAACTCGTTTCAATTTAGTTTGAAAAAAGCTATCAATGTCAGTAAGTTCAAAGGTTGCTTTATTGATATCCTGCGTTTCGCCCAGCATTGCTTTCAATATTATTATTGTGTCTGTGGGACCTTCCATGTATTTGAGTGAATTCCAAGTTGGTGGCATTTGCCGTTTTTTCCAATACAAGTCAAGCACAGACCGACCCATTTGCCAATGAATTTCAGGTTTGCTAAGATAAGAATTTTCTGGGTTTTCTCGTTCATTGAATGTACGTACTGCATAAGTAACCCAACATGCAAGCTGCTGGGCGCGTGGGAAAAGCAGATTGCAGCCTTTATTCAAAGTGGCAACGACCAGTCGGTGATATTCTACGTCTCAACAAATTCGTTCGCTTTAAAACCCATCTTTATCTACCTAATGTTCTGCAGAAGTTCTGAAATTTGTTTTCCTGCAAAGAGTTTAGTTGCTGAAGATGATTCTTGTGAGATTAATGGCAGAGTTGTTGCAGATATGTATGGTGAAATTTGCTAGAGTGATAGGAGGAGTCCGGGAATCTCACCCAAGGAGAATGATATCCCCCAGAGTAGTTCAGTCAGCTGTTTTAATCAATTTTTGAGATTTCATGCACTTTTTTTTAGTTTCAAACTTGGTGATGGGCTGAGGAAATAAGTGTTCAAATCTTGCTATATCTGTTTCTTTTGCTGAGGATGTTTTTCAAGCCGCAATCTTCTCCTGAGTCAGGAGAGGAAGAGTGTAAAAAGAAAACCAGAGTATCTGGGGGCTCATATTTTTGGAACTTGATATCATATCAGCAATAATAAAGATTGTGATTTGTTGGTATTGAGACATTGATTTGCCAGCCCTGCTGGAATTCAAGCAATGGATTCAAATGTTTAAGAAATAATGGATCATATGGCCCTGCATTTAAATGATCTGCTAATTTCATACTTATTGGAGTTTTGTTTTGGTCTTTATTTAGATCTATGGGTTAATGTTGTGAAATGAAAACCTTTTGAATGGGCTTGTTTGAAATTTTTTTGTCTGCAGTAATGCCCAAAAATCAAGGGGACTCCCTCTCAGTTTTCAATGAAATATCTTGCATACATTCACCATTGCAACAGTGGGAAAGGAAAGCTTTTTTATAGCTTTATAATTTTTGTAGGTAAGAGGTATTTAAATAGTTTTATGATTTTTTTAGGTAAGAGTATTTAATTGTGTTCAAGTGTGATAAAAGGAAGTGATTTTATATATTTTATGATATTAGTAAAGAATGCAATAAAATGGAAGTTCTTTATATAGTTCATGATGTCACTATCTAAGAGACATTTAATTGTGCATCAAATACTAAGCATATAAATTCTCTCCCCTCTAGAATTGAAGCTTGTAATTTCTCTCTCAAAAGTCCAAATTCTTTCCTATCAAACCAACTCAAAAATTCATTATACCAAAAATATCTTATTATCCTTTATAACTTCTATACCTTCCTCCACTTACCCTTTAAATAGATCTCCATAAATAAAAATCCATAAAATACAATAATTTTGAAATACTTCTCTAAAAATATTAACATTTCATTAAAAAATATGAGTGCTCTATAGAAAAATTCTAACTCTTCAATGTTTAATTAAATTCTTCCTCTAGAAAAATAGTTGCTTCACATGATTTTTTTTCTTCACTTCTAGTTAGAAATGAAATCAACAAAGCCACCTACAATACTAGCAAACCTAGACAAGTACTGAATTGCTAGTTTATAAAAAAGATTATGAGTACCTAGTTATACTTATTGTTGCTTCATGATTGATTATTAATATTAATAAATGTTATTGTGGATCTAGATTATTTGATCTACTTCTATTGCAAACTTTCTCACTTATGGTTGGTTCCTCTTTATATAGGCATGCCATACTATTCCTTTTCATATGATTATCCATGGCTATTAGTAGTTTCCACCCTTGTCTATTATTGGTTGTCACTCATGGCTAAAGATTATAGCCAACCCAATTAGAAACAAGAAACTAGATAAATGGCTATTTGGTGGTTTCCAACTTGTCTATACATAACCAACCAAAGTATGAATGGAGACCTGAAATTGATGATGTCCTTAATGGCTATAATAAAACCACCCAATTAGATAAAGAGGATGGGATAGATCTGTAATGATGAGGTAGGCCAGTCATCAAGATCGTGGTCAATGATAAAAGAAAATGAAGGAGCAATAGTGAGTGATGTAGGATATATGCCCCCTTTAAGTTGATAGGAAAAAAAGTAAAAAAAATCAATGAAGAGAGAAAACCAAATTAAAGATAATGGTTAAGGAGAAAGAGGAACAAAGTAATTTAGAAATAAGAAATTGACGTAGAAGGGGAACATCTAGGTCACCTTGAGAGATGATAAGATATAATATCACAAGGGAGATAAGTAACATATGCTACCCAATGGCCAAGTGACATAATGATGGAAAAAGGGGAGCCTTAAGGTAATGATCTCACATATGGTCAAATAATATGAAAATGGGATAAAAATAACCACAAGTAATATAGCAGCCCATAAGTGTCAAATTAAGAGACCTGAAGCAAAAGAAAGATGATGATGAACATAAAGGAAACCCATTTTAAAGAGAACAAAAAGGAGACACACAAAGGAAAACTTTAAACAACATAAAAAACATAAGGAAAGAATTGCACCTCATTATGGGATCAAGTTTGACCCTAATAATTACATATGTAATAATGATTTAAGTGTGGATCATCATTATGAAGTGTATAATAGTGAGAGGAGTCACAATAATGAATAAAATACTTAGAATCAAAAGGAATATGGAAAATGGTGAAGTCGTGATAAAAAAATTTGCATATCCTTATCACACTTTTATCAATATTTTTGCACTCTTACCATGTGCATGTTTTGTGTCATGTTTTTACCCTTTTCTCCTTTCCCTATGTTGTCTTAAGAATTTTTTTATCTTTCCTAAATGAAATTTTATATTTAATTATTGTCCCCTCACTATATCCTAGCCTTTATCTTATGTTTCTCTATTTAGTCCTTCTCTTTAATATGCTTAATTTTTTATCCCTAGGCTTGTTCTATGTGTGAACCCCAACTTTTTCCTGCTTAAAGCATGTATAGATGAACAAATTCTACCTATACATCTATCCCTAGATGCCCACCTTGCATCCCAATGTCCCCAAACAATTGAGCTTGAAATTCACTTGAGGTCATTACCCACATATAGGTACCCAATAGTTTAGCTAGGTATTTTGATCATCATAAAAATCCTTTGTATGTGATCTCTGTAGACACATAAAATTGACCTAGACTTGCAAAATTTATTTTCTCCGCATTTCTTCTTAACATAATCAAAATATTTAATTATGTCCTAGTCCAAATTCAACTATTAATTAAATAATTCTCAATTATTTAATTAATTCACATCTTTTATTCCTCCCGACTATTTAAATAAATAAATTATATTTATTTTATTTAAATACATCGCTAATTTCTTATGTCCCTCTATAATTAAATAAATTCCTAAATTTATTTAATTATCATTTGTCCACTATCTCTTCTTGATTATTTAAATAAATAAACTTTATTTATTATTTAAATACGTCTTTAATTCTTTATGTCTTCTTATAATTAAATAAATTTATATAATTTATTAAATAATTATTATCCACATTGGCTTTTTCCAATTTTAAATAAAATCATTTATTTAAAATTACCCACTTTCCTTTTTCCCACCAAGTAAATAGTTTAAAATCATTATTTACTGTCACATGACCCCACCACTTTTGAATTAAATTAATTTTTAATTCAAAAGGTCAACTCAACCTTAAAATCAAATAATTTTAAATTATTATTTGATTTTCCAGTAGTCTTTTTTTCCGTGCCTAATATCCTCTTGTGACATGCATTCTTGACCGTTGATTTGATTTTTCTAAAATCAAATCACAACCCTTCATTTCAAATTTTACCCTAATGTTGCCCTAACCCTAATTGCTAGTTGTCACATTTAATTTCAACCTTTGATCTTAGGGCATCTCTCAACTTTCAATCCTGGTCATTCACCCAAAATTGGTTTTTCTATAAAAAGCCAATTTCAACCTCATAGTCAATAGTTGCTCATCAAAAATCTGAGGGCAACCATCATTTTGCAGAAAATGGAGAAGGGAAATGAAGATCAATCATGGAGGGCTTCAAGACTTTTGGTGAGATTATTCTTTATTTTATACATTTTTACTCCATTGTACTTCATTGTTTAGCTAGGGTTTTGATTATGGGCTTGATTCCATGCTAACCTAGCTTTTTTCCTTAGTTACAATCTCATTTATTACAAGGGTAAGTGCACATAAATGTTGTACAAAAAAGTGGCCAATTTGCCAAAAATAATCTAAATGTGAGCATGTTATTCAAAAAATTGTAAAACACGCTCTTGTTTTTAACTAAACAAAATGTGAGTGCATTATGTTGAGCTAAAAACGTGATCACTTTTTTAGCTCAACATAGTGTGAGCACATTTTTTTTAGATTAAAAAATATATTTCCCTCATTCTACAACCCATAGCCATGAGTTCCAACTCACATTTTCTACCTTCTACCCTCCAAATTGTGTTTGTGCTTTGTAAATTTGACAAATAGCTCCACAGTGCCACACCATAGAAGAGGTAAGCATTAAATTTTAGTGTATTACTATCAAATTTGGTTTACAATTGAAAAAAATGAATTATTTTTGATGAATTTCATTTTTTTTAATTTTATAATAGATCCTATAAGCCCTAATCCAAAGCAAAATTTGCATGAAGAAACATTTGAAGAGAACCTACAATTCCTAACTATCCTCCAAATCTTCGAACAAACCCCAAACAAATCCAAGAGGACTTGATAGGGCATTTGGAATAAAACAAACTTTGAATCTAAAAATTAGTTTCCAAATTGAAAGATTCAACATCAAACCCCCAACAATGATCACTTGCGTCATCATTGGAAGCAATGATGACCAATGTTGACATGGTGACAACTCAAATAAATCAATGGAAAATTTATAAAGATTCATGTCATCAATTTTATTCGACAAAATTATCTTATGATGAAGTGAAAAAGGACATAACGAAAGAAAAAATATGTGCTCTTTTTAAGGATCCTAGAACCAATGGACCCCTTGAACATGTGACTTCGAGGAGATTTCCAATACATTGGTACAATAATTTTTGGAATAGGTGGTGGATGTTCTTTGACCAACCTCCATGTAATAATCATGAGGTGTCATTATATTTTATGAGAAAACTATATTGTGTTTTTTCTTCATGAAATTCCCAATTATTTTGATATGAGGGAGTTTTAGGGTAGAGGTGGAGGCTTTGTCCAAGATAGATTGGGAGCTCATCAGGTAGGAAACCATCAACCACAAAGACCACAGCTAGCACAAAAATCTATTCATCATGTGAGTTGGACATTAATCATCAAGGATACTACAGAGGTGTAGATTCTTCATGCAATTGCTAGCCTCATAAACACGCTTATAGATCATGAAATGAAAATATACCAACCTTTTTATTTATCAAATGATCCAACAACCCAACCATCTAGTTCTAGTGCTCATACCTCTCAACTATGCTTGATCTGTTCTAATCTATGCTTTGGAAGAGACGGTGATGTGGAGGGTGCAGAGGGTTCCACCTCCCACTAGTGTACTCATTGTCATCTTAGATGTTTTGGGAGTACAGGGGGTGATCAAAGTGGTACATCAGATACTATGGTTATTAATTATGAGTTGTTGAATGATGTGTATCCTGATGACATATATGTATTTTAATAAGAATTTATAACATTTTATATATTATACTTAAAATTTATACATGTGGATTGATTTTTAATTATAAAATTAAATTAAAATAATACAAACATTATGCATTTCAAGGTGTAATGTTAGAGGTTGGTATGAGATCGACCTTCCCTCCAACAAGTTGTACAATTGCATCTGTATTAGAGTTAAAAAACTTATAATATATCAAATTAAAATAATACTTTATATTAAAAATAATGTTTAATATTTCAAAATGACTTTTTTTTATTAGGTGGGAATTACATCACCATCTAGCATGCATGCTAATATGGATAATTGTGACATTAGATTTACTCAAGTACACTATAACACATTTATTTATTTATTTTGTAATTTCAAAAATATTGTTCATGTATATTTGTGTTTTAAGTTCAATCTATTATTGTTTGTTTAGTTGACGAATTCAATTGTCACACCTCTGAGTATATGAGAAAAATTGGTTGTTGGTGTTAGTGCTATAATTTCATCATCAATGTCCTTAACACATTTATGAGCATGAACATATATATATATATATGTTTAATAATGATTTTTTTTTAATTGATATAATTAGTTATTACCAATAATTGATAAATATGTCTTTTTTATGATATATTGATGTAAACACTCTTGTGCGAGGAAAAACCTCTCTTGATGACATTGAGCATCATAGGCAAGAAAAAATAGACTACCGATACAAGTTGTAAGTGTATATATATATATATCATTTTAAATAATTTTTATAGTTATAGACTTTGGCATAAAATCTAATTTTATATTTGTATATACAAGTTGACCTACAAGATAGTGAGCGCAAGAGATTAGAAAAACACAAGACAATGAGTGTTACAAGGGATCAAGGTTCAATGTCTAGTTGGGCTAAAAAAGGCTGAATGTTTGAAGAATAGTGTTCAAGATTCATAGATTAATTTACTTTGTATTTCTGTACATGGTATGTATAGATAATATAATTTGTATGGCTATATGTATCGATGATGTTTTTTAGTCTAAGAGATAATACATTGTCCTAATGGAAAATTGTATCACATTTTGATGACATTTTATACACCCTCTTGGCCTTATCGAGATCAATAAATATAAATATTTGAAATATGGGGAAAAGGGATCCCTAAAATGGAATGGTTGAACAAGGGGGGACACCTCAAACACAACTTTCCCCAAATTTCATTAGAAAAATAGATATCCCAAGGATAAGATTGACTTTCAACCTTGAGGTGAGTCAACCCTATTGGGAAGATCTATTGTTTTATTATGAAAAAAATGATTGATTGGTTGTTTTGGGGGATAAATTTAAATGCATTAACAAACTCAATTGTATGAATCAATACTTGAAATGTGAATTATTATGATAGCAAAAATAGAAATAGCAAGTTACAAGCATATATGAGAAGGGTAGAGTGGTATGTACCTAACACCAAAAGTGGGTTTTGAACACTGCTGAAGGACAGATTTGCCCTAGGGCGAATGGGTCTTTATATAGGGGTCCAAAATATGCTTTTACATTCCTTAGATCCTGGATCTAGGATTTTGATTTCTCTAGGCTTGACTGTTGGAAAGCTGAAAATAAAATCTATAGGTGAGTTTCCATATTTTAACAACTTTGACAACTTTGCAAAATTGCTCTTTTGATTGATTTTTTTCCTTCACTTGTAAGTTTTCATGTCGTATACAAAGAGAGAAGAAAAATATTTATTTTTGGGTGAATAGGGGTTTTCCTTGGTCAAACCCCGGTTTGGTAATTAAACCTTGATGATAAAATAATGAAATAATGATAAATAGAGGGAATTGATGAATGAACAAAGCTATGCTACAACTCACCAAACCCTTAATGGTTTACCTTAGAGAACTAAATTTTAACACATCATTCTAAGGATTGGATCTTTCTTGAATTGGCTTGAACGATTGCTTGATTTGATGCTTGAATGTTGGAAGCCTATATCACAATGTTAACTCCAAAATATGATATGAACACACATGAATCTTGACATGATGATATGATCTTGATTGTTGTTGTAGATGACTGATAAATATGCTTTTCAATACTCTTGACAATAATTTTTGCTATAGGAATTCTCTCATAAAGTGTGTTCTAATTCTTAGCTTTGAATTGATAAAAAGACATTGTATTTATAGGTGTTTATCTAATTTTCCAAAAAATAGATTCCACAAGTTGAAATTTGAAGCTTGAATTTGAATCATTATAATGCTGCCAAAAATATATTAAAAATTGGGTCCTAGCACTTAAAGGGGATCCATTTTCCCTTGGGCGAATGGGTCCTAGGACCTAAGCCCAAGACACTCAATTTCCAAGGTGTTTAGATTAATGCTGACAATTGTTTAATATAAGTTTCCTTTTCAAAAAACAAGAATAATAAGGCTTTTGAATGCATAATTTAGGTCATTAGAGACTTAATTAAGTCCAATTAATTAAGGGGATGCAAACATATTGTGAAAATATAAAGATGTACATTTTTCTACACTACATTTAGCCCCCACTTTAGTGAGAGTATGAGCCCATGCTCAAACTCACACTAAAGTAGACAAATAAGTCAAGAGAGGTCTAATTGTACAATTTTTAGAAATATGAGATGAAAAGGATCAAGGAGGATGATCAAGCCCCCCGGATCAAAGATCCCATGGGAAACCAAAAAAGCCATAAAGATACATATGTATGTAGCAACGACACAAGATACAACATCATACAATGTCAAAATTAATGCAAAGAGGGAAAAGTGGTGGATCAAGCTTCGACTGTTTGTCCAAAAGGTATGGATCAAGCCTAGGATGTTTGTCCAAAATATGCTCACAAGGGATAGTGCAATCCGATATACACTAGGTGAGCCCCAAGGCAATATGAGAAACACACAATGGTTTTGTGCAGTCTGATGTACACCAGGTGTGCACCCATAACCATACCAAAAGTTATACTACCTAATAACTTTGATAAGGTGCCACATAAGATGGTCACAATTTTACAAGGCTAGTAAGTTGCATTATGCTAGACACTAATGAAATAAAGACACCATTGGCAAGCAAGTTGTGGTATGCTTGGTGGCCATGAATTAGTTTAGGATAATCAAAGTGGTTTTTCTTAGTTCATAAAAGATATCACTTTAGGGAACATCAAACTCCATATCACCATCAAGAGAGGAATAGTCAAGGGATAAGAGATTCACACTTTAGGGAATGCAAGCCATATCATTAACACTAAGAGGAATGTGATATGCCAAGAAAGGTCAAACTCTTGAAGGACATCAAACCCAATGTCACCAACAAGAAGATACATCATGTGAAATAATAAGACCATACCTTGAATAAAGTTCATTTCATCAGGCACACCACAAGTAGGAGGGATAATTCCCCCCACTTAAAAGAAATTTTTAAACACCATGTTGTGAGGAATTACTTTAAAGTAGAGGATGATAAATTCCAGTTGATAAAAGAGACATGCGAGCTTATTTGGAAAGCCCTATGCTAATGATATGTTTCCAAATAAAGCTACATCATGGAAAAGAGGTTTCCCCCCATATGTAATCCTAAGATAACACATAAGGGATCCACGAATTTGGGGTCAATGTATATATTTGCTACAATGATATAATAGAGCTCAGAGCTGTCATCATTCTCCAAATAACTCATGGAAAAATGAGCACAAAGGAAGAATGAAAAATAGAGAGAGAAGAAAAACAATCCTTTTGGGTCAACTTGGAGGAGATCTAAATTTCTCAACACTTTGTATCATCCCTAAAAGGAAAACACACAAGACAAGTGAAAAGATAATGATTACAACATAGAGAAGAAGAAGATACAAATAGAAGAATGTCACAACAGATTCAATTTCTTTGTATCCTTGCACCAATGGAGTGACAAGGGTCATCCAAACTAGGCTCACAAACATAAAGACACGCCAAGAAACATAGTATGTGGGATCACATTACGCACATGCAATCACACAAAGAACATGAATAAACATAAATCTATTATGACACATTTGAGCCAACCTAAAGCAAGTCATTTACATCCCATCTTGTTCATCATATACAAAATACAAATGACTAGCCAAAGGGACAACAACGATTGCCATACTAATACAATCACCAGGTTCAACACATGGTGATGCACTCTTGTTAGGAGAATAATCATGGTTATTATCATCTAAGCTCATGGAAGAGGAAAATAATAAATTCAGCTCATTATGCACTTCCTCATCAATCTTAACAACCTCATCACAATCATCCAAGTTGATCATAGTAGGAGGTCTAAAGATAATGTATATAGAGGTTTTATGTTGTTGTTTTGGATAAGGTATAAAATTATCATGCTTTGTTTCAGTTAAATTTTGATCTTAGTTTGCTTCTTTCTTCTCTTCTTTTAGCTTATGAGCAATAGCACGACATCTACGCCTACACTCTTTGGCATTTTAGATTCTTTTACATGATTTTCAAGTTGTAATTTTGTAGGAGTGGGTTTATCAACCATAGGTTTCTTTTCTTCCTACAAGGGATGAACGAAAGGAACCATTGAGGGTTGGTCAACCAATTTATTTTTGGGTTTATACACTTGTTTGATCTTAGGAGGCATACCAAGAATTGTATGGTTAACTCTTGGTCTCTTATAGGAAATAAGTGGAGGAATCATGTTTGATTTTTCTTGGTTACTTGGAAGAAATTTTGGTTCAATCATGATTTCATCAATGATAGGAGGCTCAATCATGGGTTGAGGGATATTGCTAAGAGATAATTTTGTTATACGCTTTTCTTTGAAATTCTGGTAGGATTTGAAAAAGAAGTCTTCATGAGGCTTAATAGGTTCCATGGGTTTAGGCCAAAATAAATCCAATGAGAAATTCCCACGGGAAGGAAAAGGATTTAAACCACTATGTTGTATAGTGAAAATTCCATTAGCAAATGGAAATTTTAAGGATTTATGCACTACTGGGGGACGACATCCATGGAGTGTAGCCATGGATAGCGTAGCTTCACATGAAATTGGTCTGATGGCAAGATGATGATGAATGAGACATTTTATTGTTTCGGTCCAACTTTTAAGGGGAGAGTGATCAAACCTATCATAGGACAAGCAAAACCATTGTGTTTTTCCATGCTTTTGATTGTTCATAAGAGTCTTGGTAAAGTTCATGCACAAACAAGAATTCCTTAGCGATCACATTCTCTATGCACACGAGATCAATTAATATCCCATTGGTAGGCTTGTCATTGATTCTTCCGGCTATGTAAAGAGGACCATCTGGTGCATGCTTAATTATGTCATTTTGTGAGAAATAAATGTCAAGAGACATCTTGGTTTGGCCCTTACAAGGTTGAACATCAATGAGGTTGATCATAGCTTCTATGTCCCCATAATCACTCATGCTATCATTAGTCATCTCTTGCATATTGTCAACATTCATCACATCATTCTTGGTGTCACTAGCTTTAAAAAATGAGATGTTATGATTTGGCATTGGATTGGTAAAGATCTGTAAATTTTGGTTGGGTGGGGAAATAGATTTATTTTCTTGATCATTAACACCACCAATCTAGATGTGATAAGAATTAGTGAGGTCTTACACAATATTTTTAAGACACATACATTGTTTTGTATGTTGTGTCCATTTTGTCAATGATAATGACAAAAGACATTTGGATTATAGTTTGAAGGTAAAGTATTAGTGATATTAGGGGTTCTCATAGGAGGTAGGGTAATTAGGTACCCAAGAGTTACATCATGATGGAATGAAGGGTGTTAGGTGATAGAGTAAATTATCTCTTATTGTCTTTGAATTGATATGGATTTAAATTGTTTTTATAGTAGCCACTTGAGACTCAACATGTTAATTTGTTTGAGGCAAATTTATTTGTATAAAGCCCTTATTTTGTTTCTTGAATGGTTGGAAATTTTTATGAGGTATGGATTCAAAATTTTCAGGACGGTTGGAGGAAGTTTTTACTTCATGATCACTAATCAAATTTTGATAGTCACAGAGAGTCATTCACAAGTGAGTGAAGGAAGGGAATCTCATCATCCCAAACTTATCTTGAATATTGGTTTGCAATTTTTCAATGAACATTCTTTGAGGATCGACATCAAGAATCTTAATGTTGATTTGTGAGTAGAGTAATTGATAATGTGCTATGAAATTAGTTACCTTTTTATCTTCGTTTTTTTTACACGCATTAAATCCGGTAAGGCCATCTTGGAACCAATGTGCACTTGGAAATGGTTGACGAAGTCATCAACAAGTTCATAGAATGAACGAATTGAATTATTTGGTAGGGAGAAAAACCATTCCAAGGTTGTATCTTTCAAGGATTTAGGAAAAAGCTTAGTTGAGAGCTTGTCTTTGAAAATGAAGCCACTACATAAGGTTGTATATTCCAAGACATGGTTACTAGGATCTCCTTTACCACCATATTTCTCAAATATAGGAATCTTTATACCTTGTGGAATTTGTGCTTTCAATATCTCCAATGAAAATGGGTTTCATTTAACATACTGTGAAGGTTGGCCATTTTTATTTTGGTTTAATATGGAAATTTTTTGTTGGAGGGATGTAATATTTTGTAAAAGTTGGTTGAGGACAGAATCGTTGGCTGTATTTTGAGATGGAGGTGTATATGTGTTGGGAGGAGAAGTGAATTGTAAGTTTGTGAGAGGTGATGGGTTAGGAGATATGATGTTTGAATTCACAAAGCTAAAAGGATTCCCATTCGACATACCCAAAGTTGGATTGACGTTGCTAGTTGGTTGTCTTGTTGTAGTAACAATTGAATGAGTATATATAGAAATAGAACCCATAGTTGTAGGGGGAGAAATTTTATTTCCACCTTGAATTTAAGTGTATCCCAAAGTTTGAGCACAACTAGCCACTAGAGGAACACGATCATCAACAATATGAGCTAGGCTATGCACAATTTTTATTCCCAATTCACTATCAAGCATTCTCCTCATGTTATCTATGACAAGAACCACAATACTAACAATATATTTAGCACTCACATAGTTTTGAATTTTTTCTAAGGATTTATCCATTTTTTGCAAGTTCTCAAGTGAGGAAAATGACCAACAATGGTTTCAACATCAATGGGATTGGAGATCATATGACTTGTTATTTCAGGTATGGATTCTAACATGGGTTGACTAGTGTCAACACTATGAGTGAAAGAGTTAAAAAACCCAAGATCCATAGTGGATGTACCAACATGGGATGCCATGAGTCTCAAACTATGTCGCACTGAAGTATTGGAAATATGACACTAGGTTGTAATACTTATACAAGTTTCACCAAGAAAAAAGTGTACCTAAAATGGATAAAAAACACTAAACAAATGTAGCAAATGCCCAGAAATAGGACACACAATGCAAGTATGTAGAGAGATATAGAAATTTTTAGACATGACATGTAATGATTTTTTGATTTTAGAGTGCAAAAAACTGAAAATGATATCTTTTGAATGTACATTTTTATTTTGAACAATGCACTTGTTTTAACCAATTGACTTGAATGCAAACAACTACAAAAATCTACAATTTCAGAATCTGAAACTGAGATTTGCAAATAGAAATGAATAAAGCATACAAAGACAGACTAATGCCCAAAAATTTGGAAATGGACCTGTACAAGGATAGATTCACCCTAGGGTGAATGGGTCTTTGCATAGGGGTTGAAAAAATTAAAGTCTAAGTTTCTGAGTTGATGTTTAAGGTCTTTGTTTTAGTTTGCAAACAAATACTTTCAATTACAGATTTCCAGATTTTTATGTTTAGATGTAAATGCAATTTGATGGCAAACAACACTTGAGAAAAATGACAACTTTTTAGATGTAATTTTGTTTGAATTTTCTAATGTAAAAGATTAAAAAACACTAAAATGCAACTACTATGCAAAATCAATGTAATATATATGCAATGCTTTTGTATTTATGAGATTTTAAAGGATACAAAATGCAATTTTAAAACACTATTTGAAATGCATACTAATGCAATTTTGAAACCCCAAATTAGATGCAATGCAAACTAATACAAATCCTAGATTTAGGGTTTGAAAGACTACCAAATTAGAAATCTTATAGTGTAAGAATGTCGGGTTCACCAAAATGAAACATAGGGAAAAAGGATCCCTAAAATGGAATGGTTGAAAAAGGGGGGACACCTCAAACACACCTTTCCCCTAATTTCATTAGAAAAAGAGATCTTCCAAGGATAAGATTGACTTTCAATCTTGAGGTTAGTCAACCCTGTTGGGAAGGATATGTTTTCTTATAAAAAAAAATGATTGATTGGTTATATTGGGAGATAAATTTAAATGCATTAAGAAACTCAATTGTATGAAATAATACTTGAAATGCAGATCATTATGATAGCAAAAATAGAAACAAGTTACAAGAAGATCTGAGAAGGGAAAAGTGGTATGTACCTAGCACCAAAAGTCAGTTTTGAACATTGTTGAAGGACAGATTCATCCTAGGGGGAATGTATATTTGTATAGGGGTCAAAATTTTTCTTTTATAGTCCTCATATCTTAGATCTAGGCTTCTAATTTCTCCAGGTTTGATTGTCAAAAAGTTGGAAATAAAATCTATAGGTGAGTTTTTCGGATTTTGACACCAATGTGGACAACTCTAATTCGAATCAATTTACAAGATAATTTTGTAAACTGTAATTACATATCAAAGTAGTGTCAAAGCCATTTAATAGGAAAATTGCAAGTGGTGAATGTTAACCAGGTTGAGATTAAAGCAAGGAGAAGGTACACTTGAAGAATTTAATCCAGAGATCGGATTGAGGCGATTCACTCAAAGATCAACCATGGCACAAATAGAAGAAGGAAAATCTCCTGGTTCCAAAATATTTGAGAATGAAGAATTATTTTGCAAAATGTTCCTAGACATGAAGATGATGATCGAAGAGTTGTACAAAGACCAACAGAGGAAAACAGAGAGAAAGGATAGAAAGAAGGAGCAAGTTGAATCATCATCAAGAGATGACAAAGGTAAAGGAGTAGGAGGTGGTGGTGACCCTCCTGAACCTCCATCCCTATCTTCTTCATACTCTTCATCCTCTTCTTCTTCTTTGTCTAAATCTTCTAAAAAGAAACAACTTGTACAACCTGAATCTAATACGCCTTTATTGAAACTTGATGTTAAATTTGATTTTCCAATCTATAATGGAGAATTGGATGTAGAGAAACTCAAAAATTGGATCAAACAAGTTGAAGTTTATTGCAGGGTACAAAAGTTCATTGATGATGCTTCAAAGATCTAGTTAGCCACTCTTCACCTAGGAGGTACAACACTAATTTTATGGAAGAGTAAGACTTGGGAAGATATTAGCTGATACAGTAAAATCATTTCTTCTTGGTTTGAGTTTATAACTGCATTTAAAAAATAATTTTATCCATTAGGGCACATGCAAAAAGAAATGGTGAATTGGAAATCATTAAGGAAAGAGAAAGGACAAAATATGCACAAGAGTTTAGGAAGAGGGCTTTAATTTTGGGTAATCCATTGTACACACAAGAAACTTTGTTAAAATACATAGGTGGATTATGTGAGAGTTTGAAACATACCATACTTATGTTTAATCCAACTAACATTGATGAAGTTAGTGTGCAAGCTATCCATTTGGAAACAAGCTTGAGGAATAGCCACAACAACCTCTTCATGGAATCTAGTAAGCACAAAGAGAGAAAGAAAGGGAAGGAGAAAATGTAGCAGACAACTTTTGTAAATAAAGAAGAGGAAAAGCCTTATTGCTCAAACTGCAAAAAGGAAGGGCACGAAGTTGCGAAGTGTTGGAAATTGCATCCTGATCAGAAGATGAAATGGTTCAAGAATCAAAAGGGTAAGCAAAAGACCACAACTATTGTGTAAGACCTTTTTTCAGAATTTGGTGACAAATCGAAGATAGTAATTGTGGGTATTAAAGGTAATGTTCTTGTTGCTAGTACTAGTTTCCATGCTTCTTTTATGGAGTGTAATGAAGTCCCTATTGAAAGGAAAAGGAATGAGTTGTTTCATATAAGGGATATTGCAAAAAAAAAAAGATTGATACACTCATAGATAGTGGATCACAAGTGAATCTAATCTCTGAACAAGTTGTTAGGCAACTGGGATTAAAGACAACACCTCATCCTAATCCATATCCATTGGGTTGGGTGAATGATAATGCTCGACTACATGTGTCAAAGTAGTGTAAACTCTGATTTGTAATCACATCCAAGTTTGTAGATGAGGTAGAGTTAGATGTAATTTTGCTTGACATCTGTGGGATGGTTTTGGGAAGTCCTTATTTGTATGATAGGAAGGCCAGTTTCTACAGGGAACATGACAGGTATCATTTGTTTAAGGATGGAATTGAATACACGGTAAAAGCTCATCGCATGAAGAATGATAAATCAGTTGTAAACATAGGCATTTGAAGATGATTGTGAATGCAAGAAATATGTTAACCCTTGTGTCTGTAACAACTAGTGATACTAAGCATGGTGATTCTAATCATGATAAGGTGCCACAAATAGCATAGTGTGAGGATCAGTTGCAAGCAGAGTCAATTCTTTAGCCAACTTAGGTGGTAAAAGAGGGTTTGAATGTTTCATTTTCTAATGATGTTCCTATTCAGGAGATCCAAAATGTTGATACTTTTTCTTCTACATCATTTTATTCAGTCTTGTTGTTTATTATTCTACTAGTTAGCTCTATGTGGATGGTGGATAAGACAATGAATATTGGTAAATATATAGTTGATTGTGTTAGCAATGCTATCTCATTTTTCATCTTGTTTGTGATGAGTCTGATGTTCAAAATTCCAATAGGGTGGACAGATGATACTGGTCAAGTGAGGCAATAATTTCCTCACTTAAATGCGGTATAAAATTAGACTTTTGGTGGTCCAAAAGCTTCTCAATTAAGAGGAATGATCCAGAAACCTCAAAAATTTCATAGTCTTAGAATCAAATGGAAGTGGTCTCAGATTAAAGAGCTTGCCAACATGGTCCTGATGCAACTTGAATCACTTCAAAAGGAGACCGTATGCGAGAGATATGCTTGGTCAAAATTTGGTCAACATGAGGTCAAAGCTGGTCAAACAAAAAAATTGATGATCATGGAACATTTCTCTACCAGTTCCTTCATGTAGAGCTCGACAAGAGCTTTTCGATGCATTTTGAACATACCAAATCTGAGTCTGTATGTGAAAGTTATGACTGGTTAAAGTTTTGGTCAAACTTAGTCAAAAGGATGATGTGGCATCACCAAAGCTCGACACTTTGTAGGAAAGTGGCATATGACATGGCAGGAGTAGTGAGTTGGCATAAATATGGATTAAACTATAATTATTAAAGGAAAAAAAACATATGGTTTAAAAAAAATAAAATAAGGAGGATTTAGTGGGATTTGATCCCTTAACCCATGCCTTAAAATCTCTTGCCATACCATTTTTCATGATAAAAGGAAAATCCATCCGTATACATAAATATTTAAATAAGATTTAATCCCCCTAAATATAATGTCAACCTTAAAATATAAACTATACCCCTAAAAATGAATAATGCCAAAAAACAAATAAACCAAATGTAAGTTGTAAAGCCATGAGAACATGAAAATAGAGGGCTAAGACAAAATTGAAGGTTATTTTTGTTAAAGGGAGGTTATAAACGAATTGTAAAAAATGGAATTTTGTTAAAAGGGAGTTATTTTGTTTAAGAGGGTTAATTTCTAATTTGTTCATAGGGAGTTATTTATTAAATATGGAGGTTACACCCCATATAGCATATTTTTATGTATAAAAAGGGGGTGTAGGTTCTTAATTTTTCAACCAAGTGATGTGAAAACTTTAGAGGGATT
>VDFB02093791.1:0-31017 GCA_007258455.2 Sequoia sempervirens | reverse complement strand
AATGATGGGATGTGCCCACTCAATCCATTTCTAGACACATCTAGTGTTGCTAGATGCATCATTCTTGAAATATTGAAGAATAGGCTTCCTTCCAGACAATTTCCTGAAAGATTAAGAAATCGCAACAAAGGACTGGTTTCCCATAGCCAAGAGGGAATTACACCTACAAGACTGGCGTTAGTTAATTCTAATATTTGAAGTGAGAATTGTGTTGAAATCCAAGGTGGAAACTCATTGTCAATCATACATGACACTAAAGATAGGCCAGATAAATTAAAGGGTGGAATCCAGGTTGTGCTAATATTTAGCACACAATCGGATAAATACAAATAATTTAGGCTTGTAAGCTTGTCAAAGTGTGTTTCAGAAATCGACTGGTAATGGTTTAGTGACAGGCTTAGTTCAGCTAAAGAAGGCGGAAGTGACGAAGAAGAGATGGTTTCATTGAAATGACTGCCATCACCATACAAGTGAGTGAGGGAGGAAAGCTGAGCAAAAGAAGGTGGAATGGTCCCACTTAGTTGGTTATTGCCAACATTCAAACTCGCGAGTAAAGAGAGATTGCCTATGGAATCTGGAATGGTACCACTAAGTAGGTTGCTATTAATGGAAAGGTAAGTTAAAGAAGCAAGACTGCCAAGGCAGGAAGGTATGCTTCCATTGAAGTCATTATCTGAAAGATCAAGGACTGTAAGGCGGGTGAGCAAACAAACGAAAGGGGGAATCATCCCAATAAAACCATTCATAGATAAATCTAAAAAGTGAATATAAGAGAGATTTCCCAAACAGGGAGGAATTGTAGTACCTGTTGCTACTTTAGATATAGTGAGTGATGTGAGAAAACGAAGTTGGCACAGGCTCTCAGATATCACACCTTGGAAATAATAGAAATAGCTTATTGCTACGACAGAGATGACGTGGTTGGTGTGATCGTCGCAGGATATGTAATCCCAGTGGGTGCAACAGTCTTTTCCATTTACCCACGAACTGAGAGAGCCGTGGGAGTCATTCAAGGCCGCTTTGAAGCGGAGCAGAGCTTGGGATTCGTGGGAAGGACATCGGTTGGACACTAATGGATGGGAAAGAGAAGGGCAGAAGAGAAGACAAACTGAAATGAAAAGAAAACAGACGTTGTGTAAAGAGATGGCCATCTGGAGTGGAAGGGATGAGGGAAATGCTATTTTCCGCTGGGCGGGCTATTCTTAACCTGCGTGCTCGTCAACAAGTCAATGGCTTGGTTTTTTACTAAATTGGTAATTGTGACCCAGCTGTATTAATAATTTGCTTACGCAGTTCGAAGTCATTACTTTTGATTTTTTATCCTGTCATATCGCCGTCTGCTAAATTTGTCGCATCGAGTGAATTCCATACGCACAGAAAATAATGGAAAATGTGGATTTTGATTGCAAAAGAAAACACCCACTACCTCAACTGCGATAATTAGTTGGACAGCTGGTTATCATTGTTGTTATTGTCATGAATTGTCTCAACTTTTTGCTGTTCGACAACTGGATAAGGATATGATTGTTTTCTTATCTGATTGTTTTCTCGACAATCTTTTGACCGTCCATATTCATTATATTACTTACCTCTTTTACATTGTTCAATAAAAAAAACTGCAATAATTGAATCTTCTTCCGCATTAAATTCCGACAATATAAGCGTGGAGAACTTATATTCCCATTACAGATTCACTCCAACGCGCTTTTGTGACAGATTATAGCGAGTGATGTAACACAATGGGATATGCGTCCACTGTCGGTGGCATGAATTCCATACGCATAGAAAATAATAGAAAATACTACCTCAACTGTCTGTTAAATTTGTCGGTGGAGTGAATTCCACAGGCATAGAAAATAATAGGAAATGTGCAAGCAAGCTGGATTTTTTATATGACCGTATCTGATGGATTTGGATTCAAGCATGTTGGATTTTGATTGCATAAGAAAATATTAATTAATCTTTTTAATTCAAACAATCAATTTTCCAGCTCACCGGCAACTTCCTAGCGTGAAGATTTTATAATTAGAAAACAAGTGATGCGACACAATCTCTCTCCAAGAATTCCACTGTAAACTAGGCTAATCTGTCCAAGTGCGCATACAATACTATCCAACCAGTCTTCTTCAACTTTTGCCGTATGTTAAATTTCTCCGATCATTCTTCAACTAGATAAAGCTAAGTTTGTGGTTAAATCGGCTTATCTTGTTAAACTATAAATGTCTGATAAATTTCTCTTTAATTTCATCCTTATGCAAAGGTAAAGTGCAAGGAAAATTTATCTTGTGGAGATTATTTTCATGCTCTTTCTTTTAAATAATATTTTTATATTTTATAAATTTAGTTTGTGTTTAGTATGTCAGTCATTTGCATCAAGTGTAAGTATGTTGGCATGATTTTTAAGTGGAGTTTATGATATTTCATATTTACACTTTTATATTGAACATAATGATATTTTGAATTTTCTTTCATGACATTAATAAAATGATACTTTCCATTAATTAGTGCATATAATTTGTGTAAACAAATGGCCAATGGGGACAAGCGAACTGGACTTGTTATTTGGGTGGGCTACTCTTAATCTGACTGTTTGTGAACAAGTCAATGAGTTTTTCTTTAATTAGATTAATTATGAGCCACATGTGTTAATAATTACCGTGCACTTTCTAAAAAAGTTAAAAATGACAAAAAATAAATATTAAAAATATTAAAATAAATAATATTTATCATCATATTTGTGTTACTTCATGGAGAAAGGGGGCTTGGCAATTCTTGGTAGTATTTGAGAAAAATGTAACATTTGAAATAGGTGGGGTTAGTGTATCTACAATGGTTTTGTTCCTACTATACACCAAAGGAATGATTTGGTTCCCACAATCGTAGAGGAGGGATATCGACATTTTTGGAGGAAAGTGGACTCTCATAAGTTAATTATTCTCTCGTGGTGCATGCATTGGAGGAGGGATTTTGATACTCAAAAGAGGGTAGACTCTTAGAGTAGAGTTGTTCACTATTTGTGCATGGAGATTTAGATTTTTTCTCCCATATGGTATAGAATTTTGTAAAGTTCAATAGTTACTACATCCACTGATATGATCAATTTATGTGTATTGGGTGAGTGGAACATTTGATGGAGGGGATTCATTAGGTTTCTAGGTAGTGTTCCATCTTCTATTTAGATTAATTTAATAAGGGGGATTTTGTAAATATATTACATCTATAGCACATAGGTTAGATAAGAGTAATAAATTAACATATTAGGATGTTAAAAAAAATAAGTTAGTAAATAATTTTAAGATGGGTTTACTTTCTTCTATTGAGGTTGCATAGGTAGTTGTTGGGTGGTTAAAGAGAAGACTCTCTTATAAGGCCAAAGGATTATGAAAAATTATTATCCCAAATAATTTAATATATCATTTTCATTATTGATTGTAATTGTGGTGTAATCTATGTGTATTTTCTCTACCAAATTCAATATGTTGATCTTCTATGAAGGCTCAAAGTTTGATACTATATGTGCTAATTATGTTTTTGTTGTAAATACACTAATTTCAGTTATTTGGAGGGTTTTTTTTCCTAAAAGGTTTTCCCAAGGTAAATGAGACTCTTTCTTTTGTGGTTGTTCTATTTATTTTTCATTTACATGTCACTATTTTATGTTGTTACTATCCCAAAATGTTGTTAAATTTTGCATAGACCTGATAACTTATGAAATCTCGTCATGTTAAGTAGGAAATTAGTTTTCATTTCTTTTAATTTGGTATTAGAGGCTAGTCTTGTCTTGCACCAATTTTATTAACTAACTATAAAAAAAATTACTTCTTTTCTTCTCACTATGTTGACCTAGATGTGTGTTCGAAGCTTTATGTTTTCTAAGTTATACTACAGGTCTTGTACCTACATTTCTTTTTTGTGATTGTTTGGTATTTCTTTGTGGTCTCTTGCTTCTACTTTCTATTGTGTGATGTCTTGTTTTGAATTGTAGTACCTCCCCATCCCATATTGTAGACCTTTATTGCTTATCCCATTTATAAGTTGATGCTATGAGATCTTATGTTCCAATAATCGACCCTTTTTCTCCTTTGAAGTGATTATTAATTAGTACAATTAGTATGTCTTATTTATGTCAAGTTTAATTTTTATTTTACAACCACCTTATGGATTTTCAATGGCACATGCATCCTTTGTATTTGTTTCACATTATTGTTATCACAAGCTCCCTAATTTGTCTTGTGGTAAGTTTTCTTCTTCTTGGTGGTCGCTTGACATGTATGTTGGTCAATCTAGCTCATGGTTTCTCTTGTTCCTATTATGAAATTTGTCAAGGTGATATATATCTTTGTAATAGACTTGTGGTTTTCCTATAGTAGCATGGTAGTGATGTCTTAACATTATATTCATTGGAAGAGATTGTTCATCACTTGGGCTTATTTGACCTATACCCCATACTCACCTACCCTTGATGCTCTATGTATCCATATGGATGATCATTATTTGGATGGGGTTCAAAATTGTTGCCTACTCCACTATCCACTATCCATCTCACCTACCATAGTCCATGCTTCCAACTTTGTAGGTTATTTTCAAATGTACTATTGCTACCCTCACATTCATGTGCACGAAGTTAAATAATATACCATAAATCTTAAGGAGTTAAGAAGCATGCATCCTAGTCTCTAGAATCTTGCCACATCTACTTATAGAGGTGTTATATCCTTAGCCCATGCTAAACTAGTACATTGTTACTTAGGGATAAATTTATGAGATTTTATTTGTTTTGGGATATGGTTTATCTCAAGATTTATTAAATCATAATGTTCCCTCACTCCTTTTCAGAAAACCACCTTAAGGAACACCTCCTTGGTTTTTTAGATCCTGAAGATGAAGAAGGAGATATCCACCCTTATCTAATGTTCCTTTCATGCCATAATCTAATATTAATAATTGATTCCTCCTTTGATGACACACCCCTAGCCTTAGGTGTTAGTTCAATCCTTTAGAATTTGTGGAGCCACATGATAGAGTACCAATAGATTGATATAATTGTTGGGGATATGATATCTTAGATCTTATTTATGAAGATATGATCAATTTGGTAAAGATTACTATTGTTGTAGAAACATATTTTACTATGTACATAGTGTTGGAATCTCACCATATTACATAAAAAATTGGCACCATTAGTAGGGAGATAAAATTATAGTTTGTATCTTGAAGACCTTTGTTGTTGAAGGAAGTATTTCTCTTCTTAGTGAACAATTGCAACTAAATTGAAACAAACCCAGTTTGAAGACCAAAGAAATAAGTTGAAGATGGAGAGAAGGAGACATTCTTCAAGATTTGAAGAATAAGAATATACTACTAGCCATGAAAGAAATAAACATGTCATATGGAGAGGAAAGAATATAATTAAGTTTATGAAGTCCTATCTACAAGAGCATGAGGTAGGTGTATCTAAATAGAATGATGTGTTTTTTTTATCTAAAGGATCAATATTAATACACCTCTAATGACTCTACCAAAAACACATTAAGAAATCAAAGGAGATCCCATTGATGGGCATGTGCAAAAAAATGGGGGATTGATATATGACCATCCTATAACACACACATAATGGCGAGTTACCAAAAAACAAAAAACACAAAAAACTTTCCTCATTTTCATCTCAGCTTACTATTCAAAGTTGTGGTTTTCAAGTGATTTGGAGAAAACTCACATTTTTGGAGAGCCTATTCATCATCATTTGTTCACTAAATTACTACCAAAATACTACCACGATATCATTGAGGTCAAAGAGGCAAGTATTTTTATTCTTTAAGCATAAAATTATGATTGAATAGATAAATTTAATTAGTTTTTTTAGTGGATTTGGTTTAATTTCTAGGAGTTGATAATGCACCACTAGCTGGTCAAAACCTTGATTCACCTCCTCATCAAAACCCTATTGAAGAACAACCACAAAAAACCACTCCTTCAATGTATCGACATCCTCTACAAATGTAAGATAATATATTAGATCAAATAACAATAAAGTGCATGGAAATAGTATGCAAAAAGGGGGTCAAAAGTGGCCACATTTTTTTTTAAATTAGCTAAAATTGAACTTGGATGAGCAATTTGAGATTGATGCACTCAAAATTTGAAGATACAAAAATAACATGAATTGTAGTACTCCGAGTCTAATTTTTAAACTACTATTTTTTTTCAAAAATAGTTAAGATTAAGAGGATGAAATGTTCTACACACATAAACTATCCCTATTTTTTTTGGTAAAATACAGCATAGCATCTAGTGTGTGCCCATCTATTTTTTTGTCACATTTAATATTTTGGAAAACCCATTTGGTTGAAATATGATTAAGAGTGAGTACAAGAATTTGTATATTTTTTTGTAATTTTTATTGATTTTTTTAATAATTTTTCAAAGTGGACACAGCTTGAAAACCACATCACTAAGCATGCACATCACATAACATGCACTAAAATAGTTATAAATGTATTTTTTTCAATGTGTAAAGAATGAAGTTTACAATAGTCCTATTTTTTTTTTCAAATTTTGACAAGTAGATCACAATTTATAAAGAAAAATGAACAAATATGTATTTGAGAAATATAGTAACATTAGTAAAAGAAATTAAAAATAAATATGTTAATGGATTTAAATATAACAAATATATGGTTATAAATCTTAAAAGATGTGTGAAATCTTTGTGGTAATTTTATTAAAAATTGTTATGAATCTGTAGACTTGACGATGTGTAAGTTGAGCAATGAGAATGAAGTTCAAAAACACATGAAATGAAGGAAAATAAACATTCCAAGCCTATGCTCATTATCCAAACCTTTTCCAAAGAAAAAAGGGCGAGAATTTTTTTTACTTAAAAAATGTTCCCGCATTTTATAAAACACAAAACACGCGGGAACAAAATATGAACAGCCGTTCACAACCGTAATTCTTATGAAACATGAAACACACCTACATTTTGTTCCTTCTCTCTCTCTTCCTTAGATTCGGTCCTCCCTCTTTATCTCTCCATCCCCATTTCTCAATCTTAACCTGACCCTTTATCTCTCCTCCTCCCCCCCATCTCTTTCTAATCCCCTTCACGATTCATATGAAAAAGCCGACCTTTATGATCCTTTTCCTGATCTTTGTCACTAACTTTGTCCAGAAAACCTTTTCCCTCGACCATTTATCCTGACTTCTTTGATCTCCTCGATGTCGCCTCTTCCGTCTCGATGACTTGTCCTCGCATCTTTCGAAACATTTTAAATAAATTCATGACCTAAAATTCACATTCTAACATTGTTATTTACACAAGATACCAAAATATACAAATGTCTTTCTCTCATGATGCAACAACCCCAATTAGGTTGTAACGCTCAAAAATTGATGTTCATTTAGCCATATAATTTATCAAACTTAATACATTCTAAGTATCTTAAAAACCAAGAATGCATATGTCATGATCTTTCCATAAAAGCTAAAAGATAAATTCAAAATAAATCTCATCCCATGTATGCAAAAGAAATAAATTAAATTATCAATAAGGATCATTGCAATGATACATATATGATTTCCATTCGTATATCAAAGAGTTTCCATAAATTCGCTCAAGTTTCAATTACATCACTAACTTTCAATCAGTACATCTATTTCAATGTTACATCAAATCTTTCTTTTCAATACATCTATTTCAATGTTACAATACTGAATTACAAATAAAATTACATTTACAAGTGGGCATTACAAGCCATTCCAAATAATACATGAATACATTTATAGCACATAAATCTTTGAACCTCAACCACCGTGACACCACTGGTCTTCTTGCAAGCTGGGGCCAAGAGTGTGATTAAGGCGCCTTTTCCGCCCAACCACGAAGTACAATACTTCCTCGTGTTTCTTCCTAACTCGAAAAAATCCCCAGCCCTGCAAGAGGAGCCTAGCAACCTGAAACAACAACGCAAGAGGGAACTCTTGATGCAAGTCTGATGCTTATATGCATTCCTAACATGAGAATCACATAATTCTTGCAAACAAGAGGTGGTAGAGACCTATATTCATTTAGTTCTAAGATTTTAATTCCATCTATTTCAATGGTGCAAGTGCTTGGCCAAGCATAATTAAAAAAAAGATAGTTTTAGAAAAGGTAAAACTATCGTCTTTGTGGATCCACCTTCGACATCCTGTCTCGAAAGTTTCTTAATTACAGTAAATAATGCAATTTCCATCTAATTTTTCCTTCATTTGTACCCATTTCTAATTCCAAAAATAAATTCCATCATTTTCCAACTCACACAAAGATTATTAAAAATAACTTTTCAAACATACATTCAGATTGAGAGGTTTCTCTATACAAACTCTATTGAATTCTAATATGCAATTATGAAGTTAGACCAAGTGAACTATTTCCTAAAAGAAAACTGGATCAAAGTAAATAGACTGGATAGATTCAACAAAAAGAAAACCACTCTTTTTAGAAAATTCACTAATTTTAAATATGTTTTCAATAGGCTACATTTGCTATAAAGTTTCATCTTCAGCTTTTATCATAACCTTATGTGTATTTCACTAAGTTCAGAAAGGATGTATAATGGTTCACACAATGCATCGAAATTCAGAAATATAACATTTTTAGGAAAGAAAAGCAATGTAAACAACCAGATTTGCATATAAATTCAAGTTTGTTACAATACACGGTATTATTTATGTGAATTTACTCTACTTCTTCTCTAAGTTTCAACTTTTAGACATTAAAGTTCTCTGTACAAATCTGTATATATATTTAAATGTAAATAAAAAAATAGATTTTCAGCTAAAAGTGTAAACTGAGCTATGTTTTCTGTTTGGTACCAATGTGTCCAGTAAGTTATGTTTTATATAAATATCATGATATTTATACTAGGTACTATATATATATATATACCTATGAGTATATATATATATATATATATTAATATATAAATATATATTTTTTTATATCTATTTACTGTGTAATTCCATTGACAGAGGCCATATTTTCTGAGGAAGAACAGAGCTTTCAAATGTCAGTGTTCCTATGTATTTGTATATATTTGTGGATTTATATATATATATATATATATATATAACTCTGTGTGTGTGTGTGTGTGTGTATATATATTGATATATATATTTTATACAAAGTTTTTCATTCTACATACTTATCAACGCATGGACTTCATATAATATAAGTTGTTGTTTGTATGTATTTGTATTTATCCAACAATGCAATGCGTATTCCATTCGGAATTTCCATGGTGAAATGCAATCATGAAAATAATTTCGTAAAGTATTTAATTGCAAACAATGTATATGAAGGGCATACACCCCACCCACATGGGTAGGCGTTTCCTGTGAGGGCAGCACTTCCTCCACAAGCCGCGGCCTATGGTGGGAGCGTTGTCTCCCATAGCGCATCCCCTCCCTTATTGGGAGGGCTCGGCTGTGGAGAAATCCCAGCCGCCCTTCATAAAAAACTTATGAATTCCTTTAAACAAAAACAACTCCATAATTTTGAATTCAAAGATGTCTTCAACAATTGTTCTCAGAAATTCATTTATGAAGAAATACACTAAATTTTTTTCTCAATTCATCTGTTCCTGAAACATTAAAAGGAACTGTGGTATAATACATTGAATATATATATGTATATATATATTTATATATATATACATATATACATACATACAAATATGAGTTCTCTGTACATATGTATGTATATATATATATGCATATATATATATATATATTAGAATTCTTCTGTACTGAAAAAGTAGTATGAACCAAAATTTATAAACCATAGTTTGCAAAGGAGGAAAACCCCAAATCTGAAAGGGTAAAATTATACAAATTCTTTCAAAGCACACAGAAGAATGGCATATTTTTACATATTTCCTCAGTTTTTGCATACAATTCAAACATTTTGCATTCAAATTCTTCAGAAGTAATTGCATATTTCAACAAGATTTATGGAAAAAGAATACAAAACCTGGAGATTATGCTTCCATCTAGAAATTCTCTTCAAACCACTTCTTTCCTTTGCCCCTATTCAATCTGGTTTTCCTGAGCACACTTCTTCTCTTTCCTTCTTTCTAGTTGTTTTTCCAGCTCTTTATTTTCCAACTATCCTCCAAAAAAACAATTCTTAACTCACTATCTTTAAAGATTCAGCATCTTCATGGCAACCATTAAAGCAAACTTTCAGAGCATATTTTCAAGAAGTTTTTCAAGAACTGTTACCTTCTTGGGAACTCCCTTCCCTTTTTAAAATTGCTTTTTCCATTTACAATTTTCTACTCTAATCTTGAAATGTATTTTAAAATTAATAATAATTTTTAGTTTAATTGCATGTTAATCCCTTTTTTTGAAAATACTTACTCAATAATAAAAGTAAATATCTTATAACTAATGATTAACTAATTAACTAAAAGTTTAACACAAAATGGAAGAAGAGTAGCATGCCTAAGCATTTAAAGCAAAATTCATAATTAACTATAATTAAAACTTAATCCTTTATTTTATCATGCTTTCATTTCATCTTTTATTTAATTTACTAATTACCATTTAATTTGCAAATAATTCAAAGAAAACACACAAAAATTAGACATTCCTAAATGAAGTCTATATGAAACTAAGTGCGTGTGTGTAATTGAGAGGTCTTCCTACTTTGTCCAGTCAAGAAGCTAATCGGCTCTCCTTAATCACACCCTTGGTCTTCGACTTCCTGCAACTCAAGTGCACTTAGGCACACAACAATAATTGAATTTGTATCACATTAATATATAAATAAAGCAATACATTACATTAATTAAAATGTTTCTACTCTATTTAAATACTTTATTTTCAAAATAAAACGCTTTCAATACTTTTCAAATTTTCATTATTTAAATAAACACTTTCATTTATCTCCACACCAAAACATCATCATATTAATCATTATTCTACCAGGCACAACAAAACATGTAACAAATCCACACAAATCCAAAAGTAACCTGCATCAGGATTGAGACGTGACATCCTTCCCCACTAGGAAGATACCTCATCTCGATGTCTTATTACAAAAGCCACACAACAAAATCGGAAACATCACTGTATCATAAGTCTCTAAAAGCAAGTAAAGAAAAACATGCTAAGATCTCAAATGAGGAAAAGCTCTATCAATGTCCTCAGCATTCTCCCAAGTGGCATTATCCTCCAAGTATTGATCCCATTAAACCCTATACTGCATAATGTCCCTGTTCTGCAACTAAACGTTGTGCTCTTCTAGTATCCTAGCAGGCTCCACCTACATCACTCTTGGGTCCTGTATCTACAATGCACACTAGTCAAGAATATGAGCTACATCTGGATGGTAGGGCTTAAACACCAAAACATGAAAAACATTATGGATCTGGGATAGAGCTGGTGGTAGAGCAAGCCTATAAGCAACTGGATTAATCACCTCCAAGACATCAAAAGGCCCAACAGACCTAGGGGCAAGCTTTGAGTTCTTTCCGAAAGAGATTGAACTCTTATGCGGCCGAACTCTCAAAAATACCTTGTCTCCTACAGAGAATTGTCTAAAAGTTCTATTCTTATCTGCAAGACTCTTATGTCGATGTGAAGCTTGCTTAAGCTTTTCTTTGATAAGCTTCATTTGGTTTTCCATTTCCCTCAACATTTCAGGACCAATCACAATCATGTCCTCAACCCTATCCCAACTGATGGGTGTTTGGAATTTTCGTCCATAAAGAGCCTCAAATGGTGCCATACCCAAAGAGGCATGGTAGGATTTGTTGTAAGAAAACTCCACCAAAGGCAAATACTCCTCCCATTTGTGTTGCTGCTCCATACAATACATTCAAAGGAGATCCTCCACAATTTGGTTCACCCTCTCAGACTGACCATTGGTCTGAGGATGATATGCTGAACTAAAATTTAATTTAGTCCCCATGGAAGAATTTAGAGTAATCCAAAATTTGGAAGTCATTCGAGTGTCATGATCTGAAATGATCACCTCTGGCACTCCATGCAATCGAAAGATTTCCTGTATAAATTTTCTTGCCAAAACCATTGAACCATCCTTGAAGTTCCCAAGAATGAAATGGGATACCTTTGTTAATTTATCCACCACAACTAGGATGGTATCATGCCGATTCCTAGACATCGGCAATCCCTAAATGAAGTCCATAGTTATCACCTGCCACTTATATTCTAGCACCCTGTGCAGATATAAAAGTCCTGTTGGATGGACATGCTCAGCCTTAACTCGTTGGCATTCCAAACATCAGGCTATAAATGTAGTAACATCTCTTTTGAGGCCTAGCTAGAAATATAGAGGCTTGAGTCCCTCAACCATTTTAGTCACACCAGGATGTCCTGAGTATGGCGGATTATGGAATTCCTCTAGCACCAACTCTCTCAACCCTGCAGAGTTAGGAATATACATATGACCCTGGAATCTCAAGAGTCCATCAGACTCAAATACATATCCAACAAATCTATGATCTAAAGGATCCTACTCATGGGATTGCTTCATCCTTTCATACTGCTCATCCCCATGTAAAGCCTGAACCACCTGCTCTCTAAAATTAGATTTTATGGTAACCATGGCTGCTAGATGTTTCCTCCTATTTAAGGCATCTGCTAGACCCTATTTTCCTTCCCTTTGCTCTACTCAATGCCAAAATCATACTCACTCAAAAATTCCAGCCATCACCTTTGCCGAGAATTTAGGTTGGGTTGAGTAAAGATGTACTGTAATCCAACATGATTTGTTTTTAATTCAAATGGCTTACCCAAGAGATAGTGTCTCCCCATCTGAAGGGCATGAACTATGGCAACCAACTCTAAATCATGTGGTGCATAATTTAACTCATGTTGTTTCAACTTTATTGATTCATAAGCCACCACTTGTCCTTTCTGCATGAGAATGGCTCCTACCCCTTCTCCTAATGCATCAATAATCACTGTAAAATGACCATTTAGATCAGGCACAACTAGAATAGGTGTAGAAGTCAACTTCTCTTTTAGCAAATGAAAATATTTTTCACACCTGTCACTCCACTCAAATTTCTTTCCCTTCTTCTGGAGTGCGGTAATGGGTGTTGCTATTGTCGAGAACCCTTGCACAAATCTCCTATAATACCCTGCAAGTCCCATAAAGCCTTGAACTTCTGATACATTCTGCAGTGCTGGCCAATCTAATATTTCCTTAATCTTATTTGGGTCCACGGCTATCCCTTCTGCTAAAATAACATGTCCCAAATAATGCACCTCAGATTGGAAAAAAGTACATTTAGAAATTTTCCCATATAACTTATGTTCCATCAACCACTGCAATACTATCCTCAAATTTTTTTCATGCTCTTCCTCTGACTTGAAATATATCAAGATGTCGTCAAGGAAGATTGAAACAAAATTATCTAAGCAGTCCTGGAAAACACTATTCATCAAATTCATGAAAGTTGCAGGGGCATTGGTTAGCCCAAACAATAGCACTGTGAATTCGTAGTGCCCGTACCTTGTCATGAATGCAGTCTTGTGAATATCTTCATCCTTTAGCCTCAACTGATGATATCCTGATCTCATATCTATTTTAGAGAATACCTTGGCATCTTTTAGCTGGTCAAACAAATCATCAATACGGGGAAGCATGTATTTATTCTTGATAGTAACCTTGTTAAGCATCCTGTAATCTATGCATAACCTCAAGGTCCCATCATTCTTCTTCACAAATATGACAGGAGCTCCCCAAGGGGACACACTTGGTCTAATGAATCCATGTTTCAACAATTCCTCCAATTGAGCTTTTAGCTCATATAACTCCATTGTGTTCATCCTGTAGGGGGCTTTGGACTGAGGTTCCACACCCGGTATCAAATCAATTGAAAAATTAAATACATGCTTAGGCGGTAGCTCAATTAGCTCTTCAGGGAAAATATCCTCAAATTCTTTTAGAATGGTGTGATCATTAACTGAGGATTTTGTCTCATCAAGGTCCTTGGCCTTTATTGCATAAGTAGTGCATCCCTTTCGACTTGCCTTCTTTAATTGCATGGTTGAAACTTGCCTAAGTTCCATAGGCCTTTTTACACCACTAATCTCCACATGATTACCTTGATCATCAAAACACCTTATTGTTTTATATTCACAATCCACAAGGGCCTTATGTTCAGAAAGTCAATTTATCCCTAAAATCACATCATAAGATCCCAATGGTGCTACATACAAATTAACTTGCATTTTGAGACTAGGGAGTTCAAGTTCACTACAAAACATGCATTGCTCTACCTTTCTCTCTACCTGGTTCCCATACTAAACTTTCCATAAATTTTCCATATAGCCCAGTGATCCCACAATAATGGGTTACAGTTTTTGGCCAAACTTGACATTAAAATCAGGATTTTTCACCAGACATTCACTTTCTTACACCTATAGCAGCTAAACCATTAAGGTTTTGAAGATGAATCAAACTAGTTATTTTTTAGATATTTTGTGTGTAGATTCTAATTATATTTAAAAAATGAAAAATTAGAATCATTTTATGTAATTTTTAATAACTTGTTTTTTCTATTAATCAACATTTTTAAAAAGTGATGTTCACTTCGGTGCACATAACTTTTTTTATAGATAGGATACAATTCTAATTTTTAAATTGAAATTTTTTCACACCAATATCTAGGGGACGGATATTTTTTCATAATTTTTTGTTATATATATATTTTACTAATTTCCAAGTCAAAATAATTATAATTTGGATAGAGGTGCACTTTGTACCCTACATAACTCTTTTGTATTCATTTGAACAATTTATTATTTTTGTTGAATAAGGACATCAATACCTAGGCACATGTATTTTTCTTTATGAATTTTTTTTCTCTATTTTTCTATTTTTTTCACAGATGTGTGAAATAAAGAACTTGATTAAAACTATTGAAATTCCACATTCATAAGAAATAAAAAATAAATATAATAAATTAAAACATATTTTAAAATTATACTTTTAGGAAGATATACTATGGCCAAGCATGCTTACAAAACATAAATTTTAGATGAATCCATTTGATCTAAAAGGTAAATCAAAAGTGGTTTTTTATTAGCATTTTGATAGGTGTAGAGGAGACTCGATTATAGGTATGGTTTAAATCTAACAAGGTTCTATCCAAGGGGGTTTGATCAATCCCTCTTTAATTAACATAATTTAAATGGAACCTTTAAAGTCATAAATCATTGTATTTTCTAAAAATATGTGATTTCAGGCAAAAATTAGGATGTCCCAAAAAGTGTAACCCATTATTGTGGCAACACATAGCCCAGTCTAACTAATAATTTAGATATAACACGAGGATCCACAAAACTATTAGTGGCACCAGTATCAATCAAAATAGAAATAGGAGTTCCAAAAATTTTACCCAAAAGTTGGATAGGAGTGGATTGATAATCTGCTTGGTGATTGTCAACCGCTGCATGGATATGATGTTGATTCCTGTTGTTCTGTCTATTAACCCTCTGAGGGCACACACTAGTGTAATGCTCACCACCACAAGTATAACAACCCCCACGAGGTGCCTTAGGCCTATCAAAAAAATATCTCCTGTTATTGTCATTCTTCTTATTGAAATTAGCCCTTGTTGTTATTCTAGTTTCCATCATTATGGTTTTGAGGACCCCTTTTCAAATTTCTAATCTACCTATTATTATTTCTCTGGTTGCCTTGATTGCTCTGATTGCCCTGGTTATTGTTTCCTTGGTGATTTCCTTGGAACTTCTTATTGCCATACTTGGCTTCCCTGCTTTTCTTGTAGTTTGCAACCTGCTGCATTTTATGTTCCTACAAAAGTGCCAATTCAAAAGCTTCATCCATGGTAGTTGGTCTATGCATATCCACCTCATTTCCAATTTGAGGCCTAAGCCGCAGAATAAATTTCTGAATACGAAACCTCTCATCATGTTGGTATTGAGGTATGTACTTAAGCAATTGACAAAATTTCTCCCAATACTGTATCACTATCATTCCTCCCTGAATGAGCACCTGGAATTCTATCATTTTCTTATCAAAATAAAACTGTGGAATCCATCTCTTCTTGAAAATTTGCAAAAAATGTTCCCATGTTACCTTGCCAAGAATTTTTTTTTTATCAGTCCTTTCATTCTCCCACCATGTAGCAGCTTCACCTGTGAGCTGGCAGGATCCCCATTTTTCCTTAGTTTCCTCGGATAGGTTACGAAGGGAAAATTACCTTTCCATTTCAATTATCCATGCTTCTGCCCCATCACCAAAGGACTTACCATCAAACTTGGGTGGCACCACCTTCTTGAGGTCCTTACCCAATTCCTCAGCTACCTTTGTTAGCTTACTTCGATTCTTTTCAGCTTCAGGGTTTTCTCCGTTGATTCATTCCTGATGTTTTCACTCTCACTAGGTTCAGACCTTGTTGGCCCAGTTTGTCTTGCCTACTCAAGGTTATCAATCCTGACCTCTTGCCTACTTAGTATGGCCAAAATATGATCCAACTTATCATTGGGATCACCACGGGATCCTCCTCCTTGTTCCCTTTGATAATACCTACCCTCCATTAGGGTTACCCTGGCAAAACATAACATCAAGCGTAATTAGGCATAGGTCCTAGAGTTGAACCTTGTTGCTCTGATACCGAAATGTAACACTCAAAAATTATATGTTCATTTAGCCATATAATTTACCAAACTTAATACATTCCAAGTATGTTAAAAACCAAGAATGCATATGTCATGATCTTTCCATAAAAGCTAAAAGATAAATTCAAAATAAATCTCATCCCATGTATGCAAAAGAAATAAATTAAATTATCAATAAGGATCATTGCAATGATACATATATCATGATTTCCATTCGCATATCAAAGAGTTTCCATAAATTCTTTCAAGTTTCAATTACATCACTAACTTTCAATCAGTATGTCTATTTCAATGTTACATCAAATCTTTCTTTTCAATACATCTATTTTAATGTTAGAATACTGAATCACAAATAAAATTACATTTACAAGTGGGCATTACAAGCCATTCCAAATAATACATGAATACATTTATAGCACATAATTCTTTCAACCTCAACCGTTGTGACACCACTGGTCTTCTTGCAAGCTAGGGCCAAGAGTGTTTAAGGCGCCTTTTCCGCCCAACCACGAAGTACAATACTTCCCCGGGTTTCTTCCTAATTCGAAGAAATCCCCGGCCCTGCATGAGGAGCCTAACAACCTGAAACAACAACACAAGAGGGAACTCTCGATGCAAGTCTGATGCCTATATGCATTCCTAACAAGAGAATCACATAATTCTTGCAAACAAGAGGTGGCAGAGACCTATATTCATTTAGTTCAAGGCTTTTAATTCCATCTATTTCAATGGTGCAAGTGCTTGGCCAAGCATAATTAAAACAAAAGATAGTTTTAGAAAAGGTAAAACTGCCGTCTCTGTGGATCCACCTTCGACATCTTGTCCCGAAAGTTTCTCAATTACAGTAAATAATGCAATTTCCATCTAAGTATTCCTTCATTTGTACCCATTTCTAATACCAAAAATAAATTCCATCATTTTCCAATACTCACACAAAGATTATTAAAAATAAATTTTCAAGCATACATTCAAATTGAGAGGTTTCTCTATACAAACTCTATTGAATTCTAATATGCAATTATGAAATCAGACCAAGTTCTATTTCTTAAAAGAAAACTGGATTAAAGTAAATAGACTGGATAGATTCAGCTAAAAGAAAACCACTCTTTTTAGAAAATTCACTAATTTTAAATGTGTTTTCAATAGCCTATATTTGCTATAAAGTTTCATCTTCAGCGTTTATCATAACTTTATGTGTATTTCACTAAGTTCAGAAAGGATGTATAATGGTTCACACAATGCATCGAAATTTAGAAATATAACAGTTTTAGCAAAGAAAAGCAATGTAAACAACTAGATTTGCATATAAATTCAAGTTTGTTATAGTACACAGTATTATTTATGTGAATTTACTCTACTTCTTTTCTAAGTTTCAACTTTTAGACATTAAAGTTCTCTGTATAGATTTGTATATATATATATTTAAATGTAAATAAAAAAAATAGATTTTCAGCTGAAAGTGTAAACTAAGCTGTATTTTTTGTTTGGTACCAATGACAGTAAGTTATGTTTTATGTAAATATCATGATATATATATACCTATGAGTATATATATATATATATATATATATATATATATATATATATATATATATATATATATATATATATTTGTTCATATCTATTTACTATGTAATTCCATTGACAGAGGCCATATTTTCTGAGAAAGAACAAAGCTTTCAAATGTCAGTGTTCCTATGTATTTGTATATATTTGTGGATTTATATATATATATATATTTTATACAAAGTTTTTTATTCTACATACTTATCAACGCATGCACTTCATATAATATAAGTCATTTGTATGTATTTGTATTTATCCAACAATGCAATGTGTATTCCATTTAGAATTTCCATGGCGAAATGCAATCATGCAAAGAATTTCGTAAAGTTTTTAATTGCAAACAATGTATATGAAGGGCATATGCCCCACCCACATGGGGAGGTGCTGCCTGTGGAAGGCAGCACTTCCTCCACAGGCCGCAGCCTGTGGTGGGAGCGCTATCTCCCACAGCACAGCCCCTCCCTTATGGGGAGGGCTCGGCTGTGGAGAAATCCCAGCTGCCCTTAAAAAAAAAAAACTTACAACTTCCTTTAAACAAAAACAACTCCATAATTTTGAATTTAAAGATGTCTTCAACAGTTGTTCTCAAAAATTCGTTTATGAAGAAATACACTACAATGTTTTCTCAATTCATTTGTTCCTGAAACATTAAAAGGAAATGTGGTATAATACATCAATATATATATAGGGAACTCATATATGTATATATGTGTATATATATATAGTTTAGAATTCTTGTGTACTGAAAAAGCAGTTTGAGCCAAAATTTATAAACCATAGTTTGCAAAGGAGGAAAACCCAAAATCTGAAAGGTTAAAATTATACAAAATCTTTCAAAGCAAACAGAAGAATGTCATATTTTTACAGATTTCCTTAGTTTTTGCATACAATTCAAACATTTTGGATTCAAATTCTTCAGAAGTAATTGCATATTTCAACAAGATTTATGGAAAAAGAATACAAAACCTGGAGATTATGCTTCCAACTGGAAATACTCTTCAAACCACTTCTTTCCTTTGCCCCTGTTCAATCTAGTTTTTCTGAGCACACTTCTTCTCTTTCCTTCTTTCCAGTTGTTTTTCCAGCTCTTTATTTTCCAACTATCCTCCAAAAAAAAAATTCTCAACTCACTATCTTTAAAGATTCAGCATCTTCTTGGTAGCTATTAAAGCAAACTTGCAGAGCATATTTGAAGAAGTTTTTCAAGAACCGTTACCTTCTCGAGAACTTCCTTCCCTTTCTAAAATTGTTTTTATCCATTTACAATTTCTTACCCTAATCTTGAAATGTATTTTAAAATTAATAATAATTTTCAGTTTAATTGCATGTTAATCCCTTTTTTTGAAAATACTTACTCAACAATAAAAGTAAATATCTTATAACTAATGATTAACTAATTAACTCAAAGTTTAACACAAAATGGAAGAAGAGTAGCATGCCTAAGCATTTAAAGCAAAATTCATAATTAACTATAATTAAAACTTAATCCTTTATTTTATCACGTTTTCATTTCATCTTTTATTTAATTTACTAATTATCATTTAATTTGCAAATAATTCAAAGAAAACACACAAAAATTAGACATTCCTAAATGAAGTCTATATGAAACTAAGTGCATGTGGTAATCGAGAGGTCTTCCTGCTTTGTCCTGTCAAGAAGCTAATCGCCTCTCCTTAACCACACCCTTGGTCTTCGACTTCCTGCAACTCAAGTGCACTTAGGCACACAACAATAATTGAATTAGTATCACATTAATATATAAATAAAGCAATACATTACATTAATTAAAATGTTTCTACTCTATTTTGCTTCATTTTAAAAATAAAACACATTCAATACTTTTCAACTTTTCATAATTTAAATAAACACTTTCATTTATCTCCACGCCAAAACATCATCATATTAATCATTATTCTACCAGGCACAACAAAACATGTAACAAATCCACAGAAAGCCAAAAGTAATCTGCATCGGGATTGAGACGTGACATAGGTTTGGTACTAAATTTATTAGTTTTCATTTTGATCAAATGACAATAACTATACCTTCTCTTTCCATAATTCATGTTCAACTCAAGCATATATTCTAATACTAGTTTCTATGATACAAACTCCAAATTTGACTATGAGGTCATACTACATTTCTCTCACTCCAAAATGTGTGATATCAATTAGCACCTTTGTAATTATTAGGAATTTGAGAATGTGAGAACATAAAAATATATCATTGTGCCACTAAACTCTTAATAAAGATTCCAAAGGTCTTGAGTTTATTTAAGGGATTTTTCTTATTATTCATAATTATTTCCTAGCCTTAATTGCTTGCATCACCTGAAGTAATCACTCCTAGTCTAATGTGATTGGTAAACAAATTTTCATTTCCATGTCATTTATAATCTTTGTGTGTTCAATACATATATGGTCACTAGCTCTACATAATATAGATTGATGAATGTATCATCTTCTAGATTTTCCTCACTTTCACATGCCATGAAATATGGATTTCCTGGTAGGTACCTTGGAACCTCTATCCCCTTTGGTTCACATATCATCTCTCAAAAGCTTTAAATTCTTCTAATGTTATATTTGCTACTATCCCACCTCCTTCACATCAAATAGAGCCTATAATCATCTAACTTATGAAAATGTAGGACACTTTCAACATTATCTCACCTCGCTATCCACCTCTTCTACTTAACCTCTCATCCCACCATACTATCATTTTATCCCCTATCCTTGTACATCCTTGCTATCCTACTTTATACTAGCTTAAAGGTGCCTCACTATGAAGATTATGATGGCAAGGGTGATAAAAAATCATTTGTTCATCTTTACAACCTTGTGTAGTGACTATAAATTTCAAGACTATTTGCTAAAAAACCATTCTCATAATCATTGAAATCCATCACACTAGATTTTTTTCTCACTTCTCAATAATTCAATAAATTATTTAGATCAATTAGTAAATTATTTATTAAAGAAATTTCAAGCTAATATATTCCCTTAAGTCACCTTTATTGAGTTGGTGTATTACAAGTAGGGTTTTTATGAAAAAATAATTGATTTTATATTTAGCTAGCAATCCTTGTTCTCTCACATTTCATACATTCACTCCCTAGTTTATATTTGGGGTCAATGCAAGATCATGGGGATCAAAATTGGGCCCTTAAGTGGTAATGAAAATTCAAAAATATAGTGTTAGGTAATTTTTCATAAAAGTTTGAATAGGTTATTAACATAAAAAATAGATTGGATATCAGGGGATTGAAATATATGGTGCAAGTTGGCAAGTAGGAGTGAAAAATGCAAAGGAGAAAAGAAGTCAATGGGGAGATATGGTGGAGGATGGTGTTCCAGGGAAGAAGGCAGATGGAGACGACAACTAGTAGAAGGTGGATCACATCCCGTAGTGGGTGTTTGAGAATGGAGCCTGGGTGGATAAGTTTCACCCACACTATCACTATAATGGAAACATAGAGAACTGAGATCACAACCAATGCAGAAGCCAACATAGAGATGGTGAGAGGAGGGCTCTTGAACAAGGACTGAAGGAAATAGAGCACCAAAGGAACAAGCAAAAAGGGAGCACGTGTGAGCCAAGGCGTAGGTGGTTTTGGGAAAATGGTCGCCATGGGAAACCGTTGGATCCCAACTAGCACAACAAGGGTAGTGGCAGTCAGAAGTGCACTAGCAAAGTCTAGAAAGTCGAGGGTTCGAGAAACACTAAGCTGAGAAATGAAGGAAAAATGAGCCAACAAGCGAGAGAAGAATTTTATTTTAGAAGAAGAATTAATTAGAGAGACCGGGATCTGTTCAAAAGGAAAACAAATAGAAGAAAGTTCCAAAACAAAGCAAGTGAAGGCAACTATTTGTGACCACGTACCAAATGCCTTCTGAAATGATCAAACCAAGAGTGATTAGACTGATGGAGAGAGCTCTGTTTTCCAAGTGGACTGGCCCAGGCTTCCCTAGGGAGGATATCAAAGCATGGTGGAAAAACAAATACAAAGATCAAGTAAGCATCTACTAGCTACCAAACTCTTTTTTTCTCATAGAATGTATAGATCAAAACTTAAAGCTAAAAATTGTAGAAGGGAATCCTCTGTTTATGAATGGTCATAGTTTTCACTACCTAAATTGGAGATCAAGTTTTGATCCCTGGAACTACAAAATAAACCAAATCCCTACCTAGATCAAACTAGTGGATTTGCCCTCAGAATTATGGAATGTGGAGGCTATGGTGAGATTAGGTGATTCCCTAGGGGTGTGGTTAGGGGTGGATGAGGACTTCATAAGTGGAAAAGATAAGGTTGAAGCTTGCATACTAGTAAATAGATGAGGGGTTGGAATCTACAAGAACATAGAAATTCTGACAAAGTATGGAAGCTGGCAATAGGAGATAGAGATATGGGAAGGATTAGAACCCATAAAATGCCTCTTCAGAGAATCATTTCTAGAAGGCACTTCAAATAGGGGAAATGAGGCTAAAGAAAATAATAAAGAGAGAGAAGAACCAAGGGATGGAATATATCAAGAAGTGGCAACTAAAATCACAGAAGATACATCTAAGAATGATAGAACTAATCTTGAGCTACAGATGAAATATGGAGCCTGAGTCTCTCAGGAATGTAACAAAGCATCCCTACCAATAAAGGAAAAGCAAGGGTTAGGAAACTTTCAGGTAGAAAAAGCTCTCAATGCTCTTATGGATGATGCACAAGAACTCCAAAAGGACATCAAAACCTAGCTTTGGAAACTAATAAAGGAAGTAGAAAGTGTGGAATTGGAACCCTAGGAAACATTAGAGGGGGCTAGAAAGAAAAAGAAGAAAGCCAAAGCAAACAATGTAGAAGATCTCCAAGAGGAAGAAGATAACTGTGCACAGTCTGAGGAAGAGGAGAGTGATCAATTCTTAGATGGAGAAGGTGAACCCTGGGGGGAGGCAAAGGAAGGTGAGTTGCTTGAGGAGAGGAAGCTTGAACAATCAAAATCAAAGATAAATGCACCTAACGTAAAGAAGAAATCCAAAAGAGGCAAGAAAGTAAACAAAGCCAAGCTAATGATTGCATGCAATGCTTTTTTTTCAAAAAAAATGGTTGTTGGGAAGGATAGCCTCATTCCTAGGGCAGAATGAGAATCATAACATGCAATGTCAGGGGCATTAATACCCCTGACAAATGGTGCATGGTCAAGTGCCAAATTGACCAATCAAATGTGGACATAGTTCTCATACAGGAATCAAAATGGAGTAAGGACAAATGAGACTATGCAATTGGAGACAATGGAAAAGTTAATTCAGAGAGGCCACAAGAGCATCTAGTGGCCTGGGAGTCTTATGGAACCCTCTAATAGTAGATGGGGAAGTAGAAAAGGAAGAAGACAATTGGCAGTTGATCAAGTTCAAAGATCTAAGAAGGCATGAAAACTTCTTCAACATCAATGTATATGGGCCAATAGCTATAGTGGAAAAAAGACAAGTGTGGGACAAAATATCAAGTGAACTAGAAAATAGGAGAAATGAGATGGGAATAGTAGTTGGAGACTTCAATGCAACCTTGAATAACGAAGAGAAGCAAGGGGGCCTAGGAAGAGTAACAACCATATAGAGAGATTTCCAAGAATTTATAGATAAAAATCTGCTAAAGGATTTGTGGACCAAAAATGTGGTTGAGAGATGAACACTACCTTGGAGCTAATAGAGAATTGGTGGAATGAGATCAAGTTTGGAGATAAATCAAAAAAATTCAAGATAAGTAAAAAAATGGGATACATCAAGAATAATCTCAAAGAATGGAATAAGACACATTTCAAGAACATATTCTAGGAGAAAGAGAGATTATAGCAAGAAATTAGAGTCCTGAATGAACACATAATAGAGAAATGAATGGATACAGAGGATTATGAGAATGAGAAATGTCTGAAAGAAGGAAATTCTGAAGAGGGAAGAATGTTACTAGCAACAAAATTCAAGGGAAACATAGTTGAAAGAAGGTGACAGGAACACCAAGTTCTTCCACAAGTTAACAATCTCCAACCAAAGCAGGAACAAGATTGTAGAGATCAAGAAGGCCAATGGAGTAGTACAATCTATTGAGGAGGTTAACAAGGAGGTGGTCAAGTTCTTTGAAGAAATTTTAAACAAAGAAAGCGAGGAAAATAGGGCAGCAACGGATAATCTTCTGAGTGCAATTCCCACAATCATAAAAGAAGAATAGAATAGGTGTTTGTATCAAAATATCTCCTAGGAAGAGGTCAGGGAAGCATTTTTCTAGATGAATCCAGACAAGGCCATGAGCCCTGATGGATTCCCAGCTAGATTCTTCTAAAAGTTCTAGGACACAGTTGGAAGAGATCTAGGGATGGCAATAGAGGAATCAAGAAGAAGAATGATAATGTTGGGGGTAGTAAACCGGACATTTTTGGCCCTAATCCCCAAGAAAAAAGATCCACAAACAATGAGTGATTTTAGACCAATCACACTGTGCAACATGTTGTACAAGGTGGTCACAAAAATAATAGCAAACAGACTCAAGGAAGTCTTGAACGAGGTGATATCAAAAGAACAAAGTGGCTTTTCTCTCCGTGACAATCAATAGTGGAAGGAATATTAACTCCGCCATAGGGTGATCCCACAATAGTGGTTTACAATTTTACAAACCGACACTAAAATATTTTTCCAAATCTTCACTTTCAAGCACCTATAGCCGCTTAAACCGGTGAGGAATTTGAAGATGATGCAAACTAGAGATTCATGAAATTTTTGTCTATAGATTTTAAATATATTTTTTTCAAAAAATTTTATAATCTAATTCGTACTTTTTCTAGATATCTCCCTCAAAACCAAGTTTTTTCTAAAACAACATTTTTAAAAAGTGATGCTCAATTGATAACACATAACTTTTTCCATTAGCTGATAAAATTTCTAATTCTTTTGAATTTAGATTTTAACTTTGATATTGAAAGGCCCAATTGTTAGATAGTTTTATTTAATATTTTTTCCTAATCGCGTTTCTTGAAGTCAAACCAATTACACCCGCACATAAAGTGAATCGTATAATCCATAACCATTTTGAATGGATTGAAATTCAATTCTATTTATTTTGTTGGATCAAGGACTTAAATATCTGGTGCACTCATATTTTTCAAAAAAAAAAATTAATAATGTTCTATTTTTCCACATGTGAAAAATAGAGAGCTTCATTTTTGATGAAAACCTACATTCAAGAGAAATAAAAAATAAATATAATAATTAAAATAAATTTACTTAAAATTATACTTTGTGGGAATCTTATAATAAGGAATACATACTTACAAAAAATAAATTTTAAATGAATTCATTTGATCCCCCAAAAGGTAAATGAAAAGTGGTTTTTTATCAGCATTTTGATAGGTGTAAAGGAGACTATGTTATAGGTATGGTTTAAAACTAGCGAGGTTCTATCCAAGGGGTTTTTATCTAAGATAGTTTGATCAAACCCTCTTCAATTGGAATGCATTAAATGGAACTTTTAAGGATAAAATCATTATATTTTCTAAAAATATGTGATTTCAGCAAAAATCAAAATCTCCCAAAAATTGTAAACCAGCTTTGTGGGATCACCCTAGTGCAAAACTATACACTCAGCTACAAAAAATAAAGATTCCTGCATTATACTAAAACTAGATATCCTCAAATCCTACAACATGGTAGATAAACAATTTCTCTTGGAGGCGTTGAGGAAATTTGGATTTGGGGAGAATTGGATAAAGTGGGTTAAAAGTTGCATCTCTATAGCTAAATTCTCAATATTGGTGAATGGGTTTGCTCATGGCCTCTTCCCCTCCACAAGGGGTTTAAGAAAAGGTGATCCCCTATCCCAATTCTTGTTCATAATCATGGTATAGGTTCCTGGGAGAGGGATCCAAAGACTAAGAAGGGAAAGAAAGTGGAAAGGTGTTCATGTGGCTAATGGAATGGAACCCTCAACACACCTTCAATTTGTAGATGACACAATTCTGATGGGAGAGTTCAGCAGAAGGGAAGCAAGAGTGATCAAAATATTTTTGGATGACTATTGCAGGGCATCAAGGCAGAGCATCAACTAGGGAAAATCGAAGGTCTTTTTTCTAAACACTCAACCAAGCCTGCAAAAATACTTAGCTAGAATCCTAAATTTGAAACTAGCAACACTGCCAAGTCATTTCTTGGGGATGCCCCTATTTGCAAGTATCGAAAAAAAGTGCTATTGGGAGAATTTGATTAATAGTTGCAAGAACAAACTGGGAACTTGGAAAGGCAAGTGGCTTTCCTCGATAGGAAGACTATTAATGGTCAAATCAGTCTTGTCAGCCATTCTGGTGTACTCAATGTCATGTTTAAAGATACCTAAAGTAGTCGAAGAGACCCTCACTCAAATTTTTTAGGAAATTATTTTGGAGTGGAACAAGGGACCAAAATAAATTTCCCCTATTGGTCTAGGACAAGGTGTGCACACCCAAGGAGGCTGGTGGGGTAGGGATCAAACAATTTTCCTTAATGAATCGAGCCATGGAGGCCAAATTGGTCTGGGACCTTCACACTAAAGGTGAGAAAAACTAGGTCAAACTCATGAGGAGAAAGTATCTAGACTCAGATGATAGGGCTAGAATTATCACTGCAATAAACCCCCCGAGATGATAAAAAATTTGGAATTTTATTTTGGATTGCAGGGATATAATAGCAAAACATGTATCATGGGAAGTCATAGATGGGAACAGTGTGTCCTTCTGGAATGATTCTTGGTGTGGGAAACTACCATCAACAACACTCCGGGTTTGGATGAAATTAAAGAGGAAATGACAAGGCTTTGGGGGAGCAAGGTAGCCAATTATGGTAGGAGGAATGTCAATCAAGGATCCTACAGCTGGAGTTGGAATGATCTCCAAACCCTCAATGCTCCTCAATCACAAAAAGAAGCATTGGAAAAGATCCTCAAAGAAAGGTATTTTTTCTTGCCCAATGACAAGGACATGATCAGATGTTGTGGGTCATCAACAAGCACATACAAGGTCAAATTTGGATACAAGATTAAGGAGATGGCTATGGCTCAACAAGATTGGCCATGTAAACTAATTTGGGGGATGAAATTCCCCCCAAGGCTAGAGTGTTTTCTTGAATGGAAATACAAAGAAGAATCCTCACAGAGGATAGGCTAGCCACTTTTGGGGTACAAGGGCTAGGAAGATGTTCACTATGCAAAGAAAATGAAGAGTCAGTAGACCATGAGTGTTTTCTTGAATGGAAATACAAATGCTTGGTTACAATTCCAATTAAGCTCAACAATTGATTTCTACTCCTTCAGACTAATTCTACTCTTTGCTCTGCTCTTCCTTAATTTGCTTCACAAAAATCCTTAATGTGCAAGTGAAACTACACTTAATCGCTTTCCTGATCTTTTGATATTTGCAACATACATCAACTCACATTGAGCACACTTCAAAATGATATAATCGATCACTTATATATATATGCTACAAGAGATTTGAACGCTTTAGGTCGGCTTCAACAAAACAAGAAATATTCATGAACTATCAGCTTTAAATCATCAAAACATTCAATGCAAATCCACAAGAGTCAGCCACAACATAGTGACAACCCAAATTAAGATGCTTGAACACAAAAAAATTTAAACAATAACTCCTCATATATCCGCGACACCATATTCACCAGGTTGGCCTTCAAACACTGACGAACAAAAAATTAGACAACTAGACCTCCTAGCTTTCACCCAAATCGATACGAGGCACCAAGATTTTTAGAAAACAAAGATTATGCATCGAGCAATACTCCCTTGAGATCCACAACACAAAATAACAATAGAAAATATGCAAAGTTACTGGATGCTCTGTTCTAACTTTGATAAACATTGATCTTCAATCTATCTACCGGTATGAGAAAACTACAATGTGTGAATCAACTAGCTGACAAGGTTTGCCATCAATGACAACACCATAAAGTGCGTGTAGTGTCTCTTTCCAACACCAAGAAAATTTTTGACAAGCAAACACGTGTCCTGAACCTTCTCCAGAAAGGAAGATGAAAAGATAAAAGTTGTGCAACCACCACATGGTGTATTGCACACCTTTTCGATAATTTTATTTGAGTGCGGGTGCACCCAACACCAGAGACATTTATGCAAACCAAAATAAAATGATTGAGGCAAAAAAAAACCTTTACATTAACCAAGTTAAGGATACCTTATTTTATTTACTTAAGAGCTACAGTTTAGATGTTACTTTTGAGGGATTCCAAGTTGAACCTTCAACATGAAAAATTATTATCTTACCATTTGAGCACAACCCTTTAGAAGAATTGTTTTAGCTATTTACTCTATGATATTTTTATCTATTTATTTTTCTTTATTTTTTTAATGTTTGTTCCATGCTCTTAATATATAAATATTCATTTTTCAAATAGTTGTGTTCCACTTAATTATTTAATTTATTTTTTGGTAAAATAAAAATAGAGTGTAAACAAGAAGCACCTTGTAATCAATTGATCCATTAGCATATGAAAAGCATACTTACCCACATTGTAGGGATTTACTCAAATTTCTTCAAACATTTAACAATATTATAATGTTTTAATGATGTTTTGATTCAAATACACACTCACCATATTTGTAATAATTTTGGAAATACAAGCAAGATCAAACTAGAAACCATATTCATACTCTATTGTGGGTTTGTGATATTGATATAACGATTTTTCAATATCTCAACAATTACCTAAAAATAAACATGTGTATATACTAAAAATCCATTCAATACTTGAGATATTTTTTATTACTAGAAAAATAGATTTTGATGGGACCTGAAACTTATTACAATCAAGTTTTAAAGGGACCTGAAACCCTACAAAGGAAACTTGAAAATAAATATTGTGAGGAACATTTAAGCCTCATGCCAACATGATCAACACACAAGAGAATTAGTCAAGTTAGCAAAGAAAAATCAAGCTCCCTATGAAAGTCTTGATCATATTAAGATAAAAAAACATGATAATAAAAGCACACAAATAAAGAATACAAGCATCTAAAACTATCTAAAATGGACCAAACCTCAATCCCATAGGGGGATTGGTGCTCCTTTGATGTGAAAAGAGAGCCCTTTCCCAATATCTTGTGATGAGCTTCCAAAATGATGAAAAATCCTTCAAAATGTAATGAAGATGCAAATATGAGTGATGAAGTGCAAGATGAATGTTCCTATAGTGAGAATGCTAAGATTGTGGATGGATTTCAAGGAGAAGTGGCTTCTATTTATAGGTTGAAAGGTTGAAGAATGGAGAAATGGGAGGAATGTGGGACTAAAGGAGATTCAATAAGATTGTGACACTTGTCATAAATCTAATGGGTTAATTTGGAGCACATTTTGGAGAATGTGCATAATTAATGATGTGGCTGAGATATAAGAGAGGTGTAAGAGTGATTAATGCATTTGTAAGAGGAATTAAATGAATGTGGTTGAGATGTTTTGGAGGGAAATTATTTGGGAAAGAAAGTCAAATAAATGGAGTTAATGAAGGAATATTCCCTTAGAATATTCCTTTGTGAGGGAAAATGAGATAATTAGTTAAATAAAAGAATTGATTTTCATGTGCAAGTGGGTTAGTTAATTATGGGTTTTGGTTTGACCTAGCTTGAGTCAAAAGCTAGAGGATAGGTAATCATGGTTAGGGGTTAATTAATTTAGATTAATTAACTTGAAGCAATTAGGGGATTTGACATTTGATTTAATTAATTTGATTTATTAAATCAGATGAGAGGACTTTAGGGATTTGATTGATTTAAATTTATTCAATCAAATAGGATGAACATTAGTGAATTAATCTAATAAATTACTTTATTTGATTAATAGAGGAATTTGATGTTAATTAGTCAGATTTAAATGCATTTAATGTCGATTACGATTATTTTCATGTCTACATTTTTCCCCTCTTTCAAGCAGCGTACCGGTTGCATTGGTTCAAAGGTTGATGTTGCCAAGATCAAAATTCAATTTATTTTTTTCAAATGCCCCAATGTTTCCTCAGTAGGAAGTACACTAGTACATTGCCCCCTCGAGAGATCGAGCGAAAATTTCAATTTTAGGGTCAATCTCGCGACAAAGAGGTTCAAGATGGATGTATGGATGGTTAGACTAACAGATCTATATGATAATGACGATGCAAATGAGATGAATTAAGATGTTGAGAATAACAAATCTATATTATCCTAAATGTCTTAAATGATGATGCAATGCATGTGAGAAGAATGATGTGTCCTTTTATGATGATATGTATGAGTATGCAAGATGGGTATGTTGGCGTTTTATGAATGTAGGATGGATGCATGTCATGATAGCATGTTAGCATGAAAGATGATAGAAGAATGAGAGGGATCAACCCTTGATTTCGTGAAGATGTAGAACTTTTCCAACAAGTCTATGAGTCATCGAGACTTTATTAGTTATGATGGTTAATGTTGATGATGTATTACTTATCCAGGGATTGGGGATGTAAAGAGCATAACTTTCCTTATGTTTGATAACACACATAGATATGATGCATCAAGGTACATACAACCAAGATGGTGTTGTATTTAGTGATATGGACTTTGACTCGACAAACAGATCAAGATCCCACAATACTAGTTTACACTTTCTTGAATATCCTAATTTTTGCTGAAATCACAATTTTTTAGAAAATATAATGATTTAAGCCTTGGAAAGTTTCATTTAAAGGATTCCAATTGAAGAGGTTTTGATAAAACCACCTTAGATAAAACCCCCT
>VDFB02093789.1:0-24035 GCA_007258455.2 Sequoia sempervirens | reverse complement strand
ATTACTGTGATTATCATCAAAACAAGGGTCATATGATGAAATATTGTTGGCAATTAAAACACGCAATCCAAGATCTCATTGATAACAAAAAGGTACACATTGAAGGACCTCAAACAAATAGTGATCAGGGAGTGTTCAAGAACCCTTTACCCAATTATGAAAAGGGAGAGTCCTCTACATTGAATACCAAAGGCAAGAACATAAACTATGTTTATGATTCTACCATTCATTGTGTTGAGATGGTTGAGAATTCCATCCAAGACATTGAAATTGGAAGCCAAGGGAAGGATGCACTAATGAAATCCAACACAATGATGACACCATCTCACATCAAGTCAATGGCCTTGTACCTAGAAATCTTAGCACTAACGTTGACATGAATGACAATCAAATTAACGTCATCAAAATCACAAACGATCAAGACAATACACCTAACAATGCGATTTCAAGAGGACAAGACAAGGTAACATTGAAAGGAGCTACCCCTTCCACATCCAAAATGACTATTTTTCCTGTAACTCAATATAACATTGTCGATGAGTTACAGAAGATACTCGCTCAAATATCCATATTGGAACTTCTCAATATTTCACTGACACACAAGGAAATCCTAGAACAAGCTTTAGTTGCCACCATAGTACCAAATAATCTGGAAGTCTATACATTTCAAGCTATGGTGGGACATTTGACTGCACCTCATTGCTTATCATTCTCTGAACATGACGATGCATCCACCACCCATCCACATAACACTGCTCTCCACATCGAAGTCCTAATCCATAAACATCACATCAAACATGTCCTTATAGATGGAGGATCAGGCCTAAATATCTACACTCTCAAGCTTGTTCATGCATTAGGATATTCTAAAAATGCTATTGATCCTAGAAGGAAAATCACCATAAAAGCATATGATGATGAAGAAAGATCCTCCCAAGGATTGATCATCTTATCCATTCAAGTGGGACCAATTGTCAATGACATAGTGTGTCAAGTGTTAAACAAGGAATTGACATATAACATACTCTTGGGATGACCATGGATTCATGAAATGCAAGTGGTACCATGAACTTATCATCAGTGCCTGGAGTTTCCTTTCAACGGATAGGAGGTCACCATTGCTGCCGATTCTAACAATCCCCAATATTGCAATGCACTCAGAACAAGTCAAGATACCTTTGTACCACATAATAGAGAAGTCATCAACTCTGATCCATCAAACAAAGAAAGTCCAGTGGGTTCTTCATCAAGACAGTATGAGGAAAAGGCTCAATGAAAAGACAAAGGGGTTGTTGACTCTATTTCATGCAACAATGGAAGTCAACTTGATGCCTTATCAAAACAGTTAGAAAAGATCCAAACAAAATACAAGGGCATGGGGGAATACTCATTTGAGAAATCTTCATACTTATCACAACTTTCATCTTCTCCTAAGTCACATGGACAACCATCCACCTCAAGACAACAATCCTTACAACCCATCATGCTCTTTGATGGGAAGTTTATAAAAGAAAGCACTCAAGCAAAGGAATCAGAAGACAGGGTTGTCCTAAACTAGTTATACAAAGATGAAGAACCTTCACAGGTATCAGTATCCAATATATGCATAGATAAGTATGGAAAAGGTTAGACAATCCTGAAAAAGATGGGATATGAAGGAAATGGTCCTTTGGGTGAAAGAAAAGAAGGCATCAGTGAACCAATACAACTCGTCACAATGAATCCCTAAGACAAAACAAGACTAGGATACAAAGAAGACTCAAAAGAGGAAGCTACTCAAAGAGTTGTCGAAAGAATATTACAACTACAGGCTAGTGAGGATCATGAGACAAATTCCAATGAATATGAATGGGACTCCCTCTCTAAAGAATCTTTCCATGACAAAGAGATCAATGTAATCCAAAAGTATACACCAATATGTATGAAAGGACAAAGTTCTGGTTCTAGACCACTTGAATAGGGACCACAATATGTCGTTGACTCAAGTGAAGACGATCATTCTTCGAGCGAGATAGACACATCAGAAGAGAGTAACATCTTAGACCTCACTGGACAATTTGACAACATGGCTATCCTGATGCTTACACCTTATGACCTTAGCCAATCTAACGATTCCTTGTCCTTAATGCATCCTGAACTAATTCATTGGGATCAAAATGAGCCACTTGACATACCCACCTTTTCAAACGATGACGCCCTCGTGAAATTCCTATGTTCCGATAATCTTCACACATGTTGTACCATTGAATCTCAGAATGAAGCTCCTGACGAAGGGAGTGTCAAACCTTTCAATTGCAAAATGAAAAATATAAGAAATGGGTGTAATAGTGAAAACCATTTGATGGCACTATTAAATCAGGAAAAAGTAAAAACAAAAAGCGTATCTCAAGGTGAAAACCTCCCTGAGGCACTAAGAGATGGAAGTTTTGACACTCTCCCAGAACACTACCAAGAGAGATCTTCAGTACTAATAGAACCTACACAATCCATCAATGTTGGTATAGCTGAAATAGTGAAGACCCTGCGTTTAGTGGAATCCATGACAGAAGAGGAGAAACCTTGTTTCATCAAATTATTTGAGGAGAGGCAAAGCAAATTTTCTTGGTCATATGTTGATATGCCAGGCATAGATCCAGAACTCATTATGCATCATCTATCCTTACCACCCAACACAAAACTAGTAAAGCAAAAACTAAGAAAGATGCATCCTCATATCACCCTTCTGGTGAAAGCTGAGTTGAAAAATCTATTAGATGCAGGATTCATAAGATCTATTGACTATGCCAAATGGATATCCAAACATTTTTTTGGTATCCAAACCAAATAAGAGCATTAGGATATGCACGAACTTCACAGATCTTAACAAATCCTTTCCAAAAGATGATTTTCCTCTACCAAACATTGATCTGATTGTAGACTTGACTGTTGGGAATGAAATGTTATCACTTATGGATGGCTTTTCAGGATACAACCAAATAAAGATAGCACCTAAAGATCAAGATAAAATGGCCTTCACATGTCCTTGGGGCACTTTTTGCTAGAATGTGATGCCTTTGGGGTTGAAAAATGCTAGAGCTACATATCAGAGAGCTATGACTACCATCTTCCATGGTATGATGCATAATTTTATGGAAGACTATGTAGATGATCTGTTGGAAAAATCCTACACTAGAGGGCACTTAGAGATTCTAGACAAAATCTTCACAAGATTAGAGAAATTCAAGGTGAGGTTAAATCCCAAGAAATGTGTGTTCGATGTAACATCAACTAAATTTTTGGGATACATTGTCTCAGCTAAAGGCATTGAGGTGGATCATGCAAAGGTCAAAGCCATGATGGAAATGCCTCCTAAAAACATTAACCAACTCAAATCATTACAAGGAAGGTTTCAGTCCATCAGAAGATTCATTGCTCAACTAGTTGATAAAACTCATCCTTTCAAACACTTATTACACAAGAATGTCTCTTTCAAGTGGGATGAAAAATGTGAAACTACCTTCAGTCAACTAAAGCAGTACCTGATGACACCGCCTGTGTTGATACCACCAGTCAAGGGAAAACCGTGATTACTATACATTGCAACAACCGAGATATCTTTGGGAGCCTTATTAGCACAAGAAGATTCTGTAGGAAAAGAAAGAGCCATCTATTATATCAACAGGACCTTAAATGGTTATGAGATCATTTACACCTTTATTGAGAAAGCCTACTTAGCGGTTGTATTTGCTACACAACAATTAAGGAACTACATGCTAACTCACACCATCAAACTCATTGCAAAAGTTGACCCATTAAAATACTTACTCAGCAAAGTTGCTTTAACAGGGAGGTTAGCCAAGTGGGTCATGATATTAAGTGAGTTTGACATCCAGTACGTGGATATGAAAGCAATTAAAGGTCAAGCCATATCAAATCAACTAGTTGAAGCACCATTGTCAGATAACAATCCAATGAATATTGAATTCCCTGATAATGATATCCTAACCATATCTACACAACAGTGGCTGCTATACTTTGATGGCTCTTATACACAACATGGATCAGGTGCATAAATCTTGTTTGTCTCGCTGCAAGGATACACAATTCCTAAATCCTATAGATTAATGTTCCCCTACACCAACACAGCTGAATATGAAGCATTGATCATTGGAATCAAGATAGCGGTTGAATGGAAAATCATGAAATTGCTAGTCTATGGTGACTCACAACTGGTCATTAACCAAGTCAATGATGATTATCAAAAAAAGGATGACAATTTGTTGCCCTACAAGAGGATGGTAGATGATTTCAAAAAGTACTTTTTTGAGATCAATTTTGCACAAATTCCCATAATAGAAAACAAAGTTGCAGATGCAATGGCCACCATTGCTTCTCTCTTGTAGATACCTGAACAACGAAGACATTATGAATTCATGTAGAACAAGTGTCCAACCTAGCCTATGAAGATCTAGAATCCCAAGTGATATGCCATATTTTCGACCCTCAAATTTCTCTCTATGGAGAGATCCATACCTACTTGCAAGACAATACCCTTCCAATTAACTTATCTCAAAACCAAAAATAGAACTTCATTCGACAAGTGGCTCACCACACCCTAATAGATGATGTGCTTTATAGATGAGGTTTGGATGGTACTCTTCTTTGGTGTCTAGAACGTAACAAAGTTGAAACCGCTTTACAAGAGGTTCACGAAGGTATTTGTGGCACACATTCAAGTGGCTTAACCTTAGCTAAGAAATTATTACGATTGGGGTATTACTGGTCGAACATGGAGAAAGAGTAATTTCAATATGTCAAAAGGTGTTCCAAATGTCAAATTCATAGAAACTTGATACATGCACCTACACAAGAGTTGCATCCTTTCACAACTACGTGGCCTTTTTTTTTAGTGGGGATTGGACCTTGTAGGTAAGATTCACCCCTCTTCCTATGATGGAAATAATTTTATAATCACAACCATAGAATACTTCACCAAATGGATTGAAGTTGTTCCTCTAATCACCATCACCAAGAAACAAATCTCATCATTCATCCTGAATTATCTCATATGTCGGTATGGTGTTCCTCGATCTATCATTACAGACAATGGTCGACCCTTTAAGAATCAAGATGTTCAAGATCTTTGTGAAAGATTCCATATCCAACATAGGTTTTCTACACCTTACTATCCCCAAGGGAACAGCCAAGCAGAGGCCTCAAACAAGACTATCTTGAATATTTTGAAGAAAACTGTCAATGAAGCTGGACATGATTGGCATGTTCAACTAAACTCGACATTGTGGGCTTACAGAACTAGTATCCATACCCCAACAGGAGCAACACCCTACTCTCTTGTCTATGGGTCAAAAGCTATTCTACCTATTGAGGTTGAGATACTGTCCCTGCGTGTGTCACTTAAAGGGATGATTTCAGATGAGGATTACAGAGTATCTAGGCTACAAGAATTAGAATTGTTGGATGAATTCGGACATCATGTAGTTGATCACCTAAAAGCTTATCAACAAAGGATCTCTAGGAGCTACAATCACAGAGCAATACCTAGAGCATTTCAGGTAGGCGACCTAGTCTTAAAAGAAAATCCTCATAATCAACAAGATAGAGAGAAGGGGAAATTTCAACCTAACTGATTGGGTCCCTTTGTTATAGTATCAGTCTTTGGATCAGGAGCATATTAGTTATCCACACCATAAGGGGATCTGTTTGACGAACCCCTCAATAGCTTGCATCTCAAAAGGTTTTACACCTAGCTCATCCAGTTCATTGATAAAGGTCCTGGAAAAATACCAAAAAAATCCAAAAATGCAAAAATCCAAAAAAATTAGAAAAAAGGATTGAAAAACAGTAAAGAAAAAAAGATTGTCCTCTAGTGAAAACCACTTCAGTGGAACTTTGGGCAAGTAACTTGGTGAAAACTTGGAAAATAGGCACCTTATGTAAAATAAGCACTCTCCATCTATCTTGGGCTACGTGACTTGCTATGTAGTGTTCATCCATCATGCTTCCATCTCTTTATTTGTCACGATTCCATGTTTGCATCATAGCATGATCCAGTGTTTGTATCATGGTATCCCCTAGCATTACTTGGCCCATTCTAAAAATTAGTTTGTCTTATCGCATCACACTGGGGGCATGTCCTACATTGGATTGGATTCTTGTACATTCTCAAGGTCAAAACATATCAAAATCCCAAAAGCATTCAAAACATATCAAAATCCCAAAAACATTCAAAACATATCAAAATCCCAAAAACATTCAAAACATGTCAAAATCCAAAAAATAGGTCAAAAACATAGTCTTCATTCGAACTACGTCATCTCTGAGCTTTGAACATAGGCAAGGGTGATCTTTGATTGTCCCCTGAGACATTTAGGTCAGTCTTTTAGGTGTCCGCTATGTTCATATTTTTGTCTTGTAAATCTTGGTTGGGTCATCAGTCGAACTACGTGGTCTCTGAGTGTATAACGTAGGCAAGGCTAATCTGTTGATCAGCCGCCGAGGCCCCTAGGATAGGTCTTTAGGTAGGTATTGGTTTTCGTGGTCGTGTCTCACCTTGGACTAGGGGAAAAATATTGCACTCACTAGGGGAAAATAAACTTTGAGCTTGAACCAACAAGCAAACAGTCGTCGGACCAAAGTTACAAACACAAACTTCAAATGAATGATGATCTTTCTGAATCAAGGGTTTATCACGTTAAACACGAAAGTTCCAATTGTTCTACTTTGATTTTTGATATCATATCTCTCGAGTCCTCGATGATGTATCAAACTAGAGGAGCAAGGAAGGAGAATGATTTTTCTTTGTCTGTTGTCTTTGAGTTTATCATTATTACTATGCAAGTTGTTGTGAGATGTGCACTACAAAGTATCACTGATGAAATTCTGAATTTGCATAGGAAAAATATTAACTCTTGTCTGTTTACGCAAGCGATGCTCAGGTCATCTCGGTTTAATTATACTTAGATGCTTGTGTTAACTTGCAATTTTAAAACATAATGAAAGTAGTACTCAGGTCATCTTGGTCTAAAATATGCCATCGATGCTTGTACTCACTTTCAACATTTTAAAGGCCCAATGATGATAAAAATCATGACAAATTGGTTAATATAAATGACAAATTTTGAAAACGATATTTGCATAGTTAAGTTAGACTGCATTCATGTTAGTATTGCATGTGTATTTATGGGGCTTTTCAATGCTGAAATAATTTCACAATGGTGTCATCTCTATTATTAACGGATTGAGTACACTGGATATTAACCAAAAACACATAATTCTCATTTAGTTGCACATCAGTTGCATCATCATTTGCATATCTTAGAAAACATTCTCATCTCATTTACATTCATGTATTCCATCATAATATTTGCATCAGAAAATACAAAAGAAAATAATAAATCACATCACATTGCATAATCATAAATCACATCGCATTACATAATCATAAATCACATCACATTGCATAATCATAAATACATTCATCACATTGGCTAATCATTATCATCACATAGAAATTAAATAAATTAACAACATTGCATATCATAAATAGGGAAATCAAATGCATATCAGCATTTAGATCATAATCACCGTTGCATATCATATATCATCAAACATGTCATAATGTCCACATGTACAAGGACATCCAAAAATAGGATGAGATACATCAAAATCCAAAAGGGCACTGTATCATGGGAAACACATCCTCAATCTCACAAAAGGTGTATACACAATATCCAAGGAACATCACAAAATGCTATGTTGATCTCCCACTAGATGTTGTTGCTCTCATGGAACTAGTACGTCCTCTACTCGACAGACCTGCACCTAGATCTCTCCTATCTCAAGGCAATGGTTGTGTGACACCCATGCTAATAGTCCGGGAATGAGATCTGCCAAAACGAGACTGTACAAAACTCTCTTGTCACTTAGGATGAACCAACTCATTATATTTACCTCTATAAAATGACAACTCCTGGGAAATGTGTCAGATCTCTCTGAAGAAATCTGTTGTACTTGCAGATGGTGTCGTCTGTTGTATCCTCTCAGAAATAACCTCAGCCTGCTTTGTTCGGTGTCTAAAGGCATCCCTCTCTAAATTAATTATGATCATCTGTGCCTACAATTGTTGTATATGTTGCCTATTTGTCCCTCTATCAGTCGTCAAAATATCAATATGTTCCCGACACTACCCTAACTCATCCTAAAGGGACCCAATTTGTGCTCGAGCCTGTGTTATCTTGCTCTGAAATGATTGAACCTCTACCTACAAAGTTGCTATCTACGACAACTGCTGATGAGAGGGTATCCCAATCTGAATCATGGGAAGTGCCACCTGAGCTATGGTAACACTCCTCCTACTCCTCGAAACTGCAAAATCCAATGGATGACTATCATCTGCACCATCATCACTCTCCCCACCACTCACTGCTCCACCATCACTCTCCCCATTTCCCTCTACACCACCACCACCTTTGCAACCACCCTCTGCACCACCATCATCACCTTTGCAAACACCCTCCCCACCATCATCCCCACCCTCACCATCTCCTCCCTCTCCACCAACTGGCAGTACTAGCTCCTATGGATGAGTAAATGTAGGAAAGGGATGTGTGTGGAAGAACTTTGAATAATCCTCAGTCATCCAGACATCTGTAATATATGGAACATAATCCCATAAACCTGGGGTCAAGGTATAGTACTCTGTACAAGCTGCCTCATATGATACATAGGGGCCCCACTCTAACACATCATGTCATCGTTGTGCATAATGGGAAACTCCCAGGGGCATCCCCTAAACTCATCCAAATTGTCGACATACTCGCAAATACAAGTAGCACTCAAGCACAACATGTGTCCACCCAATCAGATAGCGGGATAACAACATAAAGGGCATCTCCAATTGATCCTCTGGCCATTGCTCACAATCCAAGTATGGCCACCATGTGACAATCTCCAAATCATCCAGAACACATCTCCAATAGGCAACCTTTCCCAGCTTATGCTAGACATGTGGACCACTATAACTGAAAACATAGGGTCTCCCTCATGGTCGATGTCTCTCTCCCATGGGCCGAGTGATAGCTATATGCTCCCATGCCCAAGTCTACAGTAATGTGACACCACATGACAGGCTCATCACCTTGTAATAAACAACCTCATGCAAATCTTGATATAAGTGGGATAACATACATGAGCCCTAGGCATACCTGGTACCATCAAGTGTCATCCACGATAGCACACGACCCCAGCCTGCTGAAAATCCCTTTGACCTACGATCAAGACAAAGGAATCCACCAATAAATCTAGAAAGTACACACGACAAAGGATCATATCTACTAATCATCTTTTTCCAAGGGATCCATCAACCCATAACATGATCATCTCAACATAATCTCCTCAATGTAGTTGTCCCACTCTACTCTATCTTATCGTACACTACTATCTCTCCCATCACTGGGATCCGTAGAATACAATAGACATCCTCGAGAGTCACGGTCATCTCTCCAGTCAACAAATGAAACGTATTATGATCACCGTGCCATCTCTCCGTGAATGTTATCAATAAACCTCGGTTGATTCTATATTGTGGAATATCTAACAAGGAAGTCAACCCATGAGAGATAATCTCTAAGTCAATTGAGGACAACTAGCGGACCATGTTCCGGGTCTTTGAGAATCACTCCCAAGACTGGAGTACATCTCCATCACCCTAATCATGAACACAAATCAGTCGATCAATGTCATGTTCAATCAATATTATCAGTCAATCAATGTCACGTTCAATCAAGACTATCAATTATTCAAGGTAATGTGTAGTTAATCAAATCAAGTTCAATCAGGACAATCAAATCAATCAGAACAATCAACATCTCAATCAATCAACCCATCGTTCCTCATCTATCATGAGGATGATCTACTATCAATCAACCTATCATGAGGACGATTTGCTATCAATCAACCCATTATTCCTCACCTATCATGAGGACGATCTGCTATCAATCCTACCAGCATTCGTCGCCTATCATGAGGATGATATGCTATCAATCCTATTAACGTTCCTCGCCTATCATGAGGACAATCTGCTATCAATCCTACCATCGTTCCTCACCTATCATGAGGACGATATGATTTCAATCCTATTATCGTTCCTCACCTATCATAAGGATGATATGTTATCAATCCTATTATCGTTCCTTACCTATCATGAGGACAATACAACATTGGTTCTATCATTTGATTCTCACCTATCATGAGGATGATACAACACTAGTTCTATCATTTGATTCTCACCTATCATGAGATCAAATCATCATGTAAAACATCAATCGAACACTACAAATACCACAATCTGGTTGAAATCAATCCAAAACATGACAAACCAACAACTCCTAGGCTTTAAGGACATCTTGCGAACATCACCTCGAGGGCTTTCCACAATCACACCTTGCAAAACGGGTCAAACGACAAGCTAAACCACCTAAAATCAACAAGGATGAAAATTTTCCAAGGCAACAAGAGGTGCCATTTGGGACCCCAAAGGCGTCAAAATAGAGTTTGAAACTAAAAACATGGTTTTCAAGGCTTACAAGAGGTGCCATTCGGGACCCCAAAGGTGCCAAAACAGTGTTTGGCATCTCAAAACATGGATTTCACCCTTACAAGAGGCACCACTTGGGACCCCAAAGGCACCAAAACTCTAAAACCACCCAAAAACATGCATTTTCACCCTTGCAAGAGGTGCCATTTGGGACCCCAAAGGTGCCAAAACTCTCAAAAGACTCAAAAACATCAATTTCAACCTTGCAAGAGGCACCACTTGGGACCCCAAAGGTGCCAAAACTCTTAAAACACATGAAAAATTGAATTTCACACTTACAAGAGGTGCCATTTGGGACCCCAAAGGCACCAAAACTCTTAAACATGCTCGAAAACACTCAAAAACGACAAAAACATCACCCAAAAGTGCATAAATGACATCCAATAAGCTACAACATCTATCTATGATGTTCAAAATACCATTAAAAGGCAAGAAAATGACTAACAAAGAGGTTTCTCGTAAAGCATACTATAGGTCCAGAGGCAGCAGGCTGATCAGGTTGGCGAAGATGCTTGAAATGATGCTTGTGGTATGGGATCACCATCTTCCTCTAAGCTCTCCACTCTTCAACTTCTCCAAACTCCAAATGTGCAAATGAATCCCATTTTACCCCTTTTTACCTTTTCAAGGGTAAAATGGAGGGAATTATGGTGGGATTTATTTCCCATTTTTACCAAAAAGGAGGGGTAATTAATCAACACTATTCCAAGAAAGAGCTTGCAATGAACTTTTGGGAGATAAATTATCTCCGCCATCAAAATCTCACTAAATCAACGTTGGATCATCATCATAATCATCACAACACCATTAGCTCATTCCAACATTTCATTTTAACATCCCCACATTCACGGATTTATCTCTCGAGGGGGCATATATCCGTCAATACCTGAAATTCAAAAGTCTAGGGCATGGTCTGGGGCATCAAAATCTTGCATCATTTGGGGCATCGAAATCCTTTATGAGCATCGACATCAAAATTTTCTTTGAAGCAACGTGTAAACACATTACTTCAGAGAGGGGAAAAATGTATACACCCAAAAACAGTCATCATATTCAATTAATTAAATACAGCCTATTTGATTATTGCTTCAACTACATATAAATAAGGTCTTACTTTATTTATATTGTTCACTTTCCTTTTAATTCTTCTAATTCACATTCTTCTAAATAATTAAATAAACAAAGTACCCTAAACATGTTTATTTAATTAACCTTCCTTATTCCTGATTAAGAATTATAGCACATTTCTACAACTTTTTGTGTGCCACCTCATAAACATCACATGAAAATAAATAAGCCTAATTATTAATTAGAATTATCCTCACACACTTCCACCAATGAGAAAAAGCACATGGCTTTATTCCCCCACACTTCCAATAAATTTGGAGCACATGGGTCTTTGTTTCACACACTTGGGAATCCCATACATTTGGCATGCTTCCAATTGGTCAAAGGATTCTCTCCACACACATGGCATGTTGTCCTTGGTCAAGGGGACAACATCTTGATTCCTTTCATCTCCACTGTCTATTATTTCTCCTTGAATCTAACCGTTGATAGGTGCCACCTCACAAAATGCTTGAGAAACCCTATAAATACACCCTCTTTCCTTAGCATTTATCATCCACCTTTTGAGTAATGTTATAATGCTATTTTGAGAAACAAATTGGAATAGTGTTATAATGCCATTTTTCATCCACACTTTGAGTATTGTTACCATGCAGGTTTTTCGTAGGAGCTTGGACCTTTCATGGAGTCTTATACTTAGTTTTCATATCATGTCTTACTTTTCATTCTCATCTTAGATTACTTAATTGCTTCATAGTTACATTTTATCATCCCCATTGCATCATAGTTACATTTTAGGTTAGTTTGTTTTATGTTTGCATTTGAGCATATGCATAATCATGGATAGTTCACTATAGTTTCATATCATCTCACTCATCTCCACTTGTTTATCTATCATCAACATCATCTTTAGTTTATCTTTGCATCCATTATCCTTTCCATCGTTTTGTTTCATTTAGAAGGATACCACTAATCATTCCAACACACATTTTCACATAGAAATCATCTTAGGTTGCATATTAAGCATCAAATCTTGTTTTCTAGGTAGTCATTTTAACAACCTTTGTGCCCATAGAAATCTGAGGGCCAAACAGTTTAATAAATACCTAGAAATAGAAAACAATGATACGTATTTGAAAGATTTGATTGTATTACAAATAGAGTAGTTTTACTTGCTTCAAACTTTGAATGTAAACCGTCTCATTGAGGTTTTTGTTGACATTAGAATACTTCTCCACATTCGACACACGCACAATAGGAAATGAGTGCAGCTTAATGTAAATTTTATAAGACTGAATAAGGACATTCATAGATCGTGGATGTCATAATTTATGTAGCTATCACATTTAGTGAATCAATGGACTTAGGTTTTTGGTTGTTCAAACCCTATTCACAATGAACCTTTGCATATTACAATACCTTTAATTTTTTAAATTTTTTTTCATTAAAACTATGAATGCTAACCAATGTAGAGTATACAATAGTAGTTAATTTTTCTTATGAGGGTGTTGTAGACTAAAGAATATGTGTATTTTAAACCAAAAAGAAAAGAAATTCCTTTGCAAAAAATTCCCACACCTCTCTTTGAAAGCCATGATGTTCACCAATTACTTCTCATTCATTTCCTACAAAAGTTGATGTTGCAAAAAACAAATAACAAAACCACATATGTGAGATAAGCAACATTTATGTTAACGAATGAGCATCAACCATCACACAAGTTTGTAAGAATGTCAAAAAGTGTAACCAAAATTGAAAGAATTGGATCTTGGTCTTCAAGGTTACAATTGGATACTACATAAAGCAGTAGTATTATTAAAGTTGTTGTCAACGTGTTTGGATACTACAGGCATAGTTTATGTTTTTAGAAATAAATTTAAAAAATAAATAGATTTTAAACTAATGAATCATGCACAATAATTTGTGTTGCCAATACCTACAAATTACCTTTTTTTTTAATTCTCTATTTTGAAGCCTTTGATATCATTCGTGCAAAGAATTTTTCTTGTTATTTTAGTCATTTGTGTAGATTTTTAAAGTCTAAAAGCTTAATAGTTGTTCTATTTTTTTGCTGTTTATATCTACCAATGATATATGAACATAGATATATAAATAGCACGATCAACAAAAACATCAAATAGATCAATAGATATTGTTTTTGCATAATAAAGATGTTTCATATTCTGAATATAATCCATCTCAATCCACAAAGGCTAATTATAGAACTTTAAATAAGAGGTAGCAAGAAAGTTTGCAAAGAATGAGTGTTCTTTGATAATGACATGAATTCCAGATAAGTGGAGTTCCCTTACATAAGAAGTTCAATTACTATAAAGGAAAAGTAAAGGTACATTCAAATTTGAAGCCATATCATAAGGATTTAGGTGCATTCAATTACAATCATGGAAAAGAAAATCTACATTCAAATTTGAAGGATTGTAATTGCAAATATTGTTATGACAATCTACAAATGAGTATCTAGTTTGTGAAAGGAAATTATCTAGGGAAAAGCTGGAGTTGGGACTTAATGTTGAAATAAAATGACATAAATGAGGAACTCTAATGGCATTTAGTGCCAGCAAAATGGTTGAGCTGCAAGAATGTTTGGTCTTATTTTGTTGTTGCTTTTATGTATTTGCATACCTATAGGAAAATTGTTAGAAAGAGAAAAGAAAGATGTATTTTTGTCATGTTTTAGAGCAAGTTGATATTAATGTTTCATGTGTAGTGTATAACTACTTTTTTGAAAGAAGGAATTTGGATTAATCATTGGAGACGCTTTGTAACTAAGTATGCAATGAGGGTTTTTTGGTTGCAAGTAGGAAAATGTAGCTGATAAAATTAAAGTAACTAACCTATAGTTCTTTTTTGTATTAGTGTTCATTCAAGAGTTTGAATTTGATAATGCCAATAAGTGTTCTTCTTTCTTCTGACAAGCTACATATGGGATTTGTTGCATGCATGTATATCATTGAAATGTGAAGGCTAATTTTATGCACAGGCTTGCAAGTTCATACACTCTAGAAATAGTTGTGAATGTTAGGTCATACCGATCTACATTGTTGATATCAATTGTTGTCTTTTCAAGTGTTAGGCCTTGTGATTTGTGTATTGTTAAGGCCCATGCCATTTTGAGTGGGATTTGATCACAAAGACCATGACTAAAAGGTGGAATAAGGACATTTTTTAGATTATAGTAGTCCCAAATAGGGCCTATGTAATTGTTGAATTGAACAACAACAAACAAGGGAATTGAGCGACCTCCAAATGGGATCTTGTTATGGTCAGGGAATGCTTCACATAACCTCATGTCAATGTGTTAAGCAACTTGGGTTCAATGAAGCTCATTTCATCTATCAATATGTAGCGAATGAAGTACATTTTTTCTTGAAAGCTCACTAGTATTTGTCCTTGTAGGGGGTCCATATCTTTGATAGGTATTTGAAGGGTAGAGTGGATTGTCAATGCTTCTTCATTGAATGATGCTACACCTGTAGGTGCAAGAAGTAGTAATGGTGATTGGCCATTTTGGGCTAAGCTCATGAGTACAGATTTGATTTCTTTTATCAAGTATGATTTACTATTCGAACAATTCCTTGAGCAACTATTTTTAGAGGAGGTTTCCAAGTATGAACATTTAGATGTGAAAGAATTATATCAAATGCTTTTTGTTGTTGACAGAGAGCTCATGTTGTGTAGGGTGAGGGGTAAGATGGTGAACTTCAAATGTTTGATGGTTGGATTCTATGAATGTAGTAGCACAGACTTGTTGGTGTGGATTGAATTGGGAAGATCCCCAATCATGGTGCAAGTCAATGTCGCAGCGACCAAGCATGTCTAGATCATCAAAGTGGAGAGGAAGGCTTGGGTATAGGCTTGAAAATACTTGCCATTCAAATGGATTTTTATCTTGCATTATATCTTCTTGATTGGAAGAGGTTGTGGAATTAGTTTCTTTAGAAGCTTTTGTTGGTGTGCGTAGCACATGCCAGGGGTGATAATTTCTTGGAAAAATCTCCCATTATTCTATAATTTGAGTGGATGATGAAGAAAAATCATTGTGAATGTTGTGAAATGGTTTGTATAATAGTAGTTCACTCTCAACAAATGCTTCAAAGCATCTATCGTCTTTTGTAGGGATGGTTGTGAAGCATGGGGAGACATGAACAATGATATGTATGGAATTCTCTTTCCATTGGCTATGCTTTTGAGATGCTTTGAAGGTCCATTTTTTAGTTACTTCAATAAGTGACATTGGACTCTAAATTGTTTGGACGATCCATGTAAGCGTTAACGTAGTTTGGGGATGTGGTGGTTGATTTGAAGGAGACCAAAACACGATGGAAAGTTTTTGGTTCACATTTAAAGAAACAGTTTATCTTGCTAGATAGGGAGAGTGGAAGTTTCAGTAGGAGGTGGTAACTTTCTTGGGCTCCAATATCATGATCCACTAGTGTTTCAGCAAGCATTTTTTGAAAAGCTATTGGGGTTGGCTTGTCAGACTCAATATTGGTTGAAATTTGGAAGAGCATGTCGTGGTATGCTTTTGATTTTCTTTTCACTTTTGCTACATATTTTGCAATGTATTTGAGGACTACATGGATAGAGAGAACAGGTTAGCAATCTACATTGGCCCTCCAAATAGAGATAATAGAAAGGTTGTATAGATTTAAGCAATCATCATTGTGACATGGGGTGAATATTGGTTGGCCATGCTCATCTATTGCAAGACTTGAGTGATATTGCATTCTCCAAGGGGATTTATAGTTCGACATTGAAAGGATGGGCCCTTTCTCCTAAGGCATGTTTGTAAGGTACACTTTGTATGATGCTCCACACAATTTACCAATTCAGTGTAATTGGCGAAAGGGTCGAAAGGCACAATAATTTGTGTTTCCATTAAACATGGATCATCAACAAGAGCTTGGTGTATTGTTTAGTTCCTTAAAGGAAGGGGTCAAGGATTCCATGTAGAGACATATCTATTAATGTATTCAATTGTATTTTGTAATGATTGAAGTTTATTCCATTCTATTTTAAGATGTGAAGAGAATTCCAAGTTAGAGGTTTCCAATTTTACAATCTATTTTTTTTTAATTTACTACTACATTTCTACCCCATGAAAGAATAAGACATCTTATCGAATATGATTATCACTATGTACATATGACATGGGGTTTCTTTCAAGAGAATCAGATTATTTTAATGAAACTATAAATGATAGAGGAATTTTAAGTTCCTCACTTTCTTGTTGACAGTCTCAGTGTGTGAGAGTGTCTCATGGAACATATTTATTAAAATCACATTGGCATAGAGCCCATGAATATTGAATGCATTTTGTAGACATAAATGATTAAGATAACTTAAATTGTATTGCATCATTAAAATTGCCTATCAATTGTAAATATTAGATACCTTTGACATAATGAAATAAAGGAGCCTGGGGTTAAAATTTATTCAAACAAGAAGAAATACAACATAGGGGCATCAAACAACCCTGTCAAGTTCCACTAAGTGATCCAGCTGATGGGACAAACCCATAGGTAATTGATCCTTGTCCCCAATATTCCAGTTTTGCATTTGATCAGAAGCTCATTTGGCCAGACAATCCGCAACACCATTCCACTCCCTAGGGATATGAGTGAAAGTAACAGACTCCAAAGAATCACACAAACGACGAATTTGGTTAACCACCAAGACTAACCTCCAACTAACATCCTCAAAATGCTGCCAAGTCAACAAATGCACCACCACTGTGAATCAGATTCACAAATGAACCATCTCCATCCAAGAGCAGAAGCACGCTCCACAACGTATAAATTAATTAAAAAATTATCAAATAAATTTATTTATTAATTATTAAAAATATTCATCAATAATAATACAAAAGAATAAAATTAATTATATAAGATCATATTTTTAATATAATATTAATATAATTATAACATATTTTTAATTAAATAAATATATTTAAATAACAATTATATTGAATATATAATTTTATAATATAATTATGATATGAATTTTATATGAACTAAATATATAAGAAAATAAATCATTTAAAATATAATAAAACCAAAAAATATATTTTTTTAAAATGTTCTAAAAAAATCTTATTGAAATAATAGTTTATAATATAAAAAAATCCACTTTTAAACAAACTATCCGTTTTTCTTTCTTTTCTTAAATTTATCTTTAAAAGTGTCTAAATAGTCTTTAAAATAAAAATAATCTTTTCTTTTCCATAAAACAATCTCCCATCTCATATCCATGGCATCTTAAATTATGGCTTTTACTCTGTCTCCTCCTGACATAAGTGCAATTGATTAACATATTTTGTGCTTATATTAAAATTTGTTTATGCTTTATAATGATTTCGGCTTAGATTAAAGAATGAGCGATAATAAATATGGCAGGTGTGAGAGGTAGTGATAGAGGCCGCCAGGAGGCGAGAAAGCAGGGATATATTTGACGGGGGTGAATTAAAAAATATTCAATGGACGAGATTTAATCAATCGTATTGCATTGTTTTTAATGAATTCTTGATCGTTGATTTCATAATTAGCTTGGCTATTCTCAAATAAGAGACGCCTTCGGCGTAAAAATATTCTTTCCAGATAAACAAAATTATTTCATGTTTCTTCTCTTCAAACATTTTCAGCTTAAAAAAAATAAACGAATAAATAAAACTTCAATCATTCTATTTTATTATCACCACCCATTTTCAATGCTGCTCTAATACCATTTTGTTAAGAAATTAAAGGATAGAAACATAGTAAATAATAGCATTGAACATTGAGAAATTCTATTCTGCTTCATTAATTTTAAAGATCATTAATAAAAGTCCACAACAAAAATATTAAAGAAAAAACTTTTTGTTCAAGTATCTAGGAAAAACTATTTCACAAATTATTTTTCAAACTCCTTTGAAATATACGGAATATTTGTCAGAGTTTATCTATCAAAATACGTTTATGGATTTGGAGCTTGCTGGTGTTACCTTTAGTTGGTTTAGTCAAAGGATTATTTTCTCTCTTATCCAAGTAAGATTAGATCTTTCTTGATTGATTAAACCTTTATTTTTACTCTTTATCTACTCTAACCAAGATTAGATCAGATCATTCGTTGATTGTTGATTATGTTGAAAAGTTGGGCAAATTTCCTTTTCATTTTGAAAATATGTGGACCCAACATCTGAATCTGATGGATATAATTGTTGATTGGTGGAACATTAAAGTTGATGGATACTTTAATGGATAGATTAAATGTTTAGGGTCACTGGAAAACTCAACAATGTCTAAATCAATGCTAAAAATAGAATAAGACTTCATTTGGCAAAAAAAAAATTAAAACATCTGAAGTTGCTTTATAATTGGATAGAAAATTTAAAATTTGAGAATGAGCCAAGATCTAATGTTAGGAAAAAAATCCCTTATGTGAGTTCTACTCACTAATTGCTAAGAAAAGGAATTTTGGAGATAGACATTAAGGGTTGGGATGGTCTAAAGTGGGAGATGGGAACGCCAATTTTTTTCACATGACTATTATAAAGTATCGGTCTTCTAACAAAATTAAAGAATTTTGGATGGATGATATTTGTATATCGATAGAATCATTCATTAGGGACAAAACTATTGATTTCTTCATCAATCTATTTTTAAAAAATAATGCTATTCTCTAAAATTCAGTAAGACATCTTGAAGCTTGTCCCTAATACTATTGATGTTCAAGAAAACTTGAATTTCTTGAAACCATTATCAATAGAAGAGCTAAAGTTTGGTGTCTTCTCCTTTGAAGGGAATAATGTTATGTCCAAGTGGATTCCTCGACTTATTCTTCTAGATATTTTGCAATATTGTTGCCATGGATTTGGTTGTGATAGCCAATAAGTTTCGAAGAAGTGGAAGGTTATTAAAGGAACTAAATTTTAATTTTTTAGCTCTCGTTCCTCAAAAGATTGGGGCTGCCTCAATTTGTGATTTCCATCCTATAGGCCTCTACAATTTGGTTTATAAAATCTTCTCAAAAAATCATGTGTCTTAAGTTGCACCAATTTCTCCATGACATGATTTCTCAATAGCAAAGAGATTTCATACATGGTAGGAAAACTATAGATTTCATCATCTCTATTCATGAAGTTTTGTTTTTTTGAATGTCAATAAAAAATGTAGGTTTTATATTATAAAACTAGATTCAATGAATGAGTATGATCAAGTTTCTTAGGATTTTCTTATGAAACCCTAAGAAAAATTTAGCTTTGAGAAAAAATTACTGAAATTAATTCTAGATTGTGTCTCTCACTCCACAGTTCTCAATTATCATTAATGGTATCACTATTGGTGTCTTTCTTATTTATTAGTATGGTAGAAACCTTGGAGAGTAGCCTCTAGAATGTGGTGTTCATGGGCATATTCAAAGTTGTTAAACTTGCTTCTACTCGTCCCTATATTTTGACTAGTAGTTTCTGGATGATACTATTGTTACAATTGAATGTGTAGTCCCCAAAGTTTTGGAATTAAAATAAATTCTTTACAATTATGTGAAAGATTTGGGGAAAAAAATTAAGTTGTCTAAGAGTACCATCTTTTTCCTCAATACTCCTCTAGGTGGATAGCGGAAAAATTCTAGTAGTTTTAGTATCAAATTACCTCTATCCCCTTTATTTACCTTGGTTTTCCACTCTTAAAGGTGTTGTCCAATATTATTTTAAGAATGAGTTATTTGATAAATTTTAACATAAACATGTAGGGTGGAAAGGCTTTATTCTTAATTAAGGTGGTAAAATCAAATTGATCAAGGCTTCTCTCCAAAATCTTATAATTTACACCTCTCTTTTTTTGTAAGGTGGAATGTGATAAAAAAATTGCTTGGCTTTGGTATGAAAGATCAAACTCATATCACCCTTGTTGCTTGGTACCTAGCTTGTAAACCCATGCAAAGGTAGACCGAGCTTGAGGAATATTAAATATTTTAATAGTGCTCTAAATATCAAAATAAAATCAAGATTTCTTAACCCTTAACAAACAGTATTAGAAATGAGTGGGAATGGTAGAGCAACAAGCAAGATTGATAGAGAAGCTTGTGGGAGATATGTGAGCATAGACTATGAGGATGAGGAGGATGGAAACAATAATTTTTTTCTTCTCTAAATGATTAGGGTGATCCTTTAGTTGATGGTGAGGATATCAGGCTCGTTGACTTGTGGTTGGAAGCAAGCAGAAGCATGGGCTTTTTTTGCCTCTTCCAAGTTTCCCAAAGATGCTTGATATTGGTAGTCTTTGGGGGATCTAAAGGATGATTCTATGCTTTCTTTTGGCTCCTTTGGTAAGGGACTTCAAGAGAGTTTTCATCTTCTCGCTATGAGCTTTGTTTGGGGATGTGCTAGGCAAGGAGGGTTTGGGTTCTGCTAGGGCTTGCTTGACTCTTTTTGGTCCTAATGCATCTCATGTTTTGGTGTTGGTTGTTCTTGATGGGTTGGTTTATGTTTCCTTTGGTGTGTTTTAGGTTGGGTGTTCATATGTGCCCCTTTCTTCTTCTACTATATATGGTCCTTTTCCCTCTATATCTAGGGTCTATGTCTCCTACCATTATCATTTCTTCTTTATTTGTACAAGGAGGATGTCTTAAAACTCCAAACAAGGTTATTGATATTTCAACCTACAAGTGGGTGAATGCTCTTGTGGGAAATTTTTTGGATGCTAGGCCTAATATGGACAATTTCATATCTTGAGTGAGGAGGAAGTGGAAAACCAAATTTGTGATGGAGATTGTTGTTCTACCCTATGCCTTCATGATCTATTTCTCTCTTCTTGATGATTGCCTTTAAAACTTGAATGAAGGACCTTGGTTTTTTGGAAAATTGAGCCTCTACCTTATGAAGCGAAAATCTTAGTTGGATCTCGATAAAGTTGGCATTGAAAAGGGCCCAATATGGATCAAAATTCTTAGTGTATTATTGGATTTTTGGGATGAAGATGTGTGGACTACCATTTCCCACTCTTTGGGTGATCTCATTATGTTTGATCAAGGAACTAATCTAGAAAGTGTTTCCTCTTTACTAAATTTTGTGTCAACATTATTGTTGAAAAGAAGCTCCCTTTTTTTGTTACTCTTTCTTCAAAGCTTGGAAATTGGATTTAGTACATTGATTACGATCGATTCCCTGTGATTTGTCATAGTTGTCACAAGATAGGCCATGGTAGTGTTTTGTGTGTATTTTCCATGAGTGACCATTGTCATCCTCAGGTCCAACATGTTCCTTACACCCACAATGTCCCCTCATTGGGGTTGGGTGATGTGGGTTGTCCTATTGTGGACAATAAGTTTTCTAAGAATTACTCTTCTTTGTATGAGAATTATAATGGTTTAATTGAGGAAACAATTCATGTTCCTCATTTTGGCTCCTTTCCTCCTCAAAATAAAAATGTCTTATCCTCCTCTTTGAGTTTAGGGGATATTTATAAACCCATACAAATGGGGTCTAATTTAGAAAATTATTGTAATGCTAATTCTCTAAATAATTTTGGATTTAAACTGTGAGCATACTTTTTTAAAAATCTGCAAAAGCACTAAACTTCATACAAGGGTTAGTATTTCACAAATCTATCAAAGTAACTCCTATGAAATACCTTGCAAATGCTTCAAAAATGCAACAAAGGATAAAGAAAACTACAAGCATTATGAAAGCAACCACAAGTTACCTATTCCATAGTGGATTGGTGTCACATGTGCTAGTGACCCTTTCCCAACCCTTGCTAAGAAGCCAAAATGATGAAATGCAATGGAGATGATGAGCAAGATGAGTTCTCAAATCAAGAGAGTAACCTTGCATAAAAGTTGTGGATCATGAATGAGGATTAAGGCCTTCTTTTATAGATTTTCTTGATGAGAGATTGGCCAAGAGGGTGAATGTGGGACTAAAGATCCACCAATGAGAAGAGGCCACTTGTCAAGTGGTGATAGGTCAATGGATGTGCAAGATTTGGGAAGAGTGCCCATGAGAGGGAGAATTTGAATTCAAATTTGGCAATAAATTTAGAGAGGGGGACAAGAAAAAGAGCAATAAATGCAATGTTGGAGGGACAAATCAACTTGTCATGATTTTCAAATTTGAGGCCATGTTGAGTGAAAATGAGAGTTTTAATAAATCAATAAATTGATTTATTTGTGCAAGTGGAGATATCTAGAGGATGCAAGTGGGTGGGTTAGGTTAGGCTAATTAGGATTAGGTTAGCTTAATGGTGATTAGGTGAGTTTGACTTTTAGGACTTTGATATTTGATTTATTTGAATTAGAAAATGATGGAATATGATTTTGGATTTGATTTAAATGGATGTTTGATTTATTAAAAGGTTGATGATAATGTTTATTTGATTTTAAATAAATGACCTTAGGAAATGAGATTATTTAATGAATGGATGAAAGTGATGAATGGACCTAATGTGAAATCTAGTTTAGTTAATGAATTAACCTAATCGAATGCAGAATGTTAATTTTGCATGTCTAAATTTTGCCCCTCTTTGAAGCAATGTACTTGTTGCGTTGGTTCAAAGAATAAACTTACTCTTGTCCGAAATCAAAAATTTCTAATTTTTCGGATGCTTGTGGAAAGTACCTTTAGTACATTTCCCTCTCAAGAGATCGTGAAAAGATTCAATTTGAGGGTCGATCTCGTGATAAGGAGGTTCAAAATGGATGGTTATGGATGATGATGCAAATGAGATGATTTCAAGATGCTTAGAATAACAAATCTATATTATCCTAAACAACTTAAATGATGAGATATGATATGAGATGGATGAGATTGATGATGTGATATGTTGTAATTATGCAATGGATGATTAATGAGATGCTTAGACTAACAAATCTATATTATGATGATGTTATGAATGCACAATGGATGTATGATGGATGCATGATGGATGAATTGGTGATGATGATTAACTATTCATGTTGTGATGTTAGTGTGGAAAATGAAGAAATTAGATGATGACAAGAGGATCCAACAAGCCAACATTATGAGAGATGATGATGAGAAATGATGATGATAGATGGATGATTTGCTTATCAAGGATTGGGATTTTCAAAGGGTCACTTACTTTATGTTTGATAATACGCCTAAGCATGATGCATCAAGGTATAAATGACCAGGATGGCGTTGTACTTAGTGTGATGGACTTTGACTCGACAAACAGATAGGAGTATTCATGTTCACACCTGACATACAAAAACCTTGCTAGGATGCACTTTAGAAGTTTCCAACACCTTGGACCAAAACATGAAAAGGTATAACCAATCAATACAATAGTCAACAAGCTGTCCAAAACATCCTCTATACATATCTAACAAAGAAAGTATTTTCCAAGTTATTTTA
>VDFB02093788.1:0-28486 GCA_007258455.2 Sequoia sempervirens | reverse complement strand
TTCCACCACCTTTGCATGAACTAGCAAAGTTTTCATGTTGAAATGCATATAATATCAATTCAATTTTGAATTCTAGTGATAATTGATATACAATTGAAGTTTGGAGGGGAACAAGCTTTTGAAAAATTCAAATTGTTGAGGAGTTTTAGGAAAGAAGAAGCAAATGATACATAACTGGGTAGAACTACTCCCTTGAAACTTTAGTTTTTTAGGTATGTGAAGTCTTTGTACATTTTATTTCATTCTATTTTGGATTGCTTTCATTTTTGTTGTTTTGCATATTCCATGTTGATCATTGAACTTGTTTGTCATGTTACAACCTTAGGTTGTCAATGGAAATTTTCAATTACACAATTCTATACACTTTCCAATTACATTTTTAAACCACATCTCTTTGAGGCATTTTTTTATTTAACAATTGACTTACTTTGTGTATGATTCCAAAGCTTTCATTGAGGTATTTTGTCAAACAATTATACAAACTAGTTGATTGCCTTGTCTATGCTACAAATTTTTTTGTACATGTCTCTAAAACATTTGAATATACTCCTAATGTAGTATATGGAGGCGTACAACACACAACTCAAATCTACAAACACAATTATCAATTTACAATTCCATCAGGACCTCTTTATTCAACAAATTCACACTGTTTCTTGTAGCAGATCAAAGTCACTCAATCAAGTATAATTCCACTCACACAACCTTTCAACTCACAACATAACACACATTAGGGACCCATTATAGAGCCTTTAAACATATCCAACAATCAGCAATGCTTGTTTTGTACCAAACTACACAAATTAGGTTTTCTACGCTTTTAAGGGCCCAAATTAGCCAACTTTTACAAAGGGACCACCTTCAAAATTTGTACAAATCTTCTAAAACCTTGGGGAAACACTTTATATCTATCAAAAATTCGAATTATAGTGTTAGATTGCATAAATTCAATCATTTACCACTGAAACCATAAAACCCTCTTCCTAGGCTTAGAAACCCTAGGTTTTATTGAAAGTAGCACTTGCGAAACACTCCAAAACTTGAAAAATATTCAAACAAGCCTAAAATACCTTTCTCATACTCAATATAACATAAAATAATGTTGACCAACTCAGAAAAATAATTTCACTCTCCAAAACCTCATTTTTCTTAAGGAAAACTCAAGATTTCCTCAATTGGTTTGATGCCCAATCCAAGGATCATCCTCCATTCAAGTTTCTCATGAAATTTTATAATGTTTCCCTCCTACCTAGACCCCTAAATACTATTGAAAATGATGCAGAGTGGCAGTGGAAGCAACTTCCTTTTCAAAAGCTTCTCTCAAATACTCTATATGCACACACCAACTTGACTATTCCTCTCAACAATGCAACTTGACCACTCAACTTGACTCACACAACAAGAAATCTCAAAAAAACTTGGGGATGATGTAAACACTCTTCACACAACACAACATGACCAAATAAATAGACCTTGCAGCAAAAAAATCCATTCCTCCATCGCTCCTACAGAAGCCCATGCAACTTTGTAACATTCACCAATAGGAAAGTCACAATAAAAATTGATTAAAGGAATTAAATAGACAATAAAAGATGCTTTTAGATTCCTAACACCATCCTCCACAAGTTCCCAAAAGCACAAGATCAAACACCCAAAACAAATGTATCAAAAGATTGATTTACAAGCCATAAACAAGGTTTAACTATGCATGTACAAGGAAGCTTTCAACTTGACAAGGCACACCCCAACACCCCTAATTCCTTTAAAAGACTCCAAAAGGTTCCCCAAGACTTTTTCCATCCTTTCCATCCATTAGTATTGCACAAATACTCAAAAAACTATGAAAAGTGCAATCTAAAGACTATTTTCATACATTTACAAGGGAAAAAATGACCTAGGGCATTAGATAACTTTTGCAAACCTCCATATTTTTCTCTAAAACAAATTTTAGCATTGTAAGGGCCCTAAAAATAACATTCCAACAAGTTTTAGATTTTTCCCATGGTGGAAATGGGAATTATGCCCATTTTATTGACCAAACCCTTCTTTGGTAGGGTTTTAGATCCACTTTCACTAAAATCGGTGTAACTTGCTTAATTCTTAACAAAATCAAGCCAAATCACTACTAAAATGAAGATATATCTTCCTTCTATCAAACCATGAAGATATTTATGTCGTATGGTTATGTATAAGTCCATACCAAATAGAAGAACAATAAAAAACCCTGCAAAAACTAGAAAAACATAGTTTTCTCTTGTTAAATGCTTCAAAACTTTAAAAATGCAAACAACAGTCCAACATCGACCCAAGGGATGTTTTTTAAACATTCTCCCACCTTCCCCAATTTCCCTCAACTGATTTTTTAAAAGAGGGAATTGTTGGTTAGTGAAATTACATCATTATGGTGAAATTACACCAACTTACAACATGACAACTTTGGAATTTTGGAGCAACTTTCAATCATAAACACCTATGACCTCAAAAACCATTCAAATAACCTTAAAACAACCTTAATAAATTTTCAAGACACCAAACCTTTCACACTTATAGACAAATTCATGTTTTTTCCTTCAAAGGCTACAAAAGCAACTTTTAGTGCAAGATTGCATTGTTGCACATTTTGACTCAAAACTCAAAAAATCAACCTAGAACCTATCAAATGGTCTTATTAGACCTTATTCAAGATGAAAAAAACTCAAAAGACTCAAAAATACTCTTTCTAACCTATTTAAACTATTTTGGTTTTCATTTCTATTTCTAAATTACCTCATCAGTAAAGCTACCTCATCACCTATGTTATCTATTTATGAAGCCTTGAATGGAATATATATTTCATTTATTTTAATGGATACATTTTTTAGAAAATAATATTCATATCGTTACCATTCTACATGTAAAATTATCCACCATGTCGAAGAAACGAACAAGGAAGAAACTAACAGATGAAGAGTATGAAACCTTCAAAGAATAGGAGAGAGAACGAGTGGTGACATATCGTGAAAAGAAGAAATTAGAAACAATTGATGAAAACAAGACAATTGAAGAGGAAACTCAACTTTCAAAAAGAGAAAATAAATTGGCAATACAAAGGGCACGAATGTGAAAGATTGATTCCAGGGTAGATGCAAATACCATAGTTGCAGACATACCCTCTATCGGAAGTGAATACGAAGGGACACCATTAAGCACAAGAAAATATGGAGGGACATCATCTACCACAAATGAGTATGTTTGGACACCATCCACCACATCGGAAGTTGAGAGTACATCATCACTTGGATTTGATGAAGAAGGTATGCCATCATCCCCACATGAGCCTAAAGGTATGTCTTCTACTCTACTCTTAATCAAAGGTAAACAATCTAGCCCACCTTAATTAAATAGTGTTGAAATTGCTAATGTTGAGATGTATGTACCTAGGAGAACACCACCTAGAATTTTGCATAGAAAGTAAAAGCTTTTGATTAATATTGATGAGGATATTTTGCAACACATGGAAGGTAAGATTCCAGAACACACTTGTAGAAGATATGCTGATAAGATTTAGAAAATATTCTTTGAAAGGATAATTGAGACAGTAAGATGTCAACTATTTGTTCAAATGATGCAAGGTTTAAAGTACAAAAACATCATGAAAACTCTTGGGTTGAGAACATCAAATTTATCAAGTGAAAACACTATTGTGAAGAATCTAATGGGTTCTTATGAGAGTGTGGGTAAAACCTCATACTCAAAGGATAGTAATGTCACCCAACATGTCATTACATCGACTTTGGTAAGCTATCAAAAAAAGAGATCTCATCTCATTAAAAAGAAAAGTGAACAAATGGGAATTAGTAGAAAAACTTTATCAAAATCCATTCAAACACAACAAAGAATTGAGGGCACCGATTCAAATGAATTATGGGCATTCTTGGGTAGACTTCCACATAAAGTTTTAAAAGTTGTTGAAGCATTGAGAACACTAATTAAAGATTATTGGAAGAATAATACAAGGCCATCTCCAAATCAAAGGGATGTCGTAAGAAGGAGAATCGATGGTCGAAACCGTGAGACACATCCAAAGCATTTTTTGGATATGACTCAAACCCAATTTTCTCATAAATTTCAAAATGGTTATCCTCAAATTAGTATTTCTCAAAGATTTTTTGAAATGCTTAAACCTTTTTATGTCAAGATAAATCATTCATGCACTACTTGTTGTTTTAGACTACATATTGAATTCTCTAACCATTATGATGTTTATCATTCTATATGTTTAGATTTGCATACTAACGATGTTTTGCAGGATTGTGGCATAGAAGCCCCACCAAAATCTTCAAGAGAGTTCTTATCAAAAAAATTATGTGAAATAGAGGATGGCTAAATACTCTATAGGACAACATGCTTGGATGGTTCATGTGAGCATTGTGGTGGCTTATAACAAATGCCAGTATGTCAACATATGTGAAGCACAAATGGGGTGGGACAAAAACTAGTAGAGTTAAAGAAGTATAAAAAAGTGTCATACACTACAAAAGATAGTTCTCAATCAAAAAGGTGTGATTTGGTTATTCAGAAGATTCTAGTGTATGAGTATGCAAGGCATACCCAAAGAGCCGATGGCTGGACACACAATTCAAGCTATGCAAGGACACCTTTCTGGTTGGTAGGATAGTATTAGTGGTTGAATTTGTAGATAACTACACTCTACAACCATAGTGTGAGGTGCAGTCATAGTATTACAACTCCACACAGGTTTTGATATTTATGCACATAGCATTCATTCATTCAACTGATAGTACAAAGGACCAAAGGAAGGTATTGAGGGAGTGTCACTTTTATATTAGTAATAATCACACACATTCTCCAGAGTTCGTGCAAGGTTGCTTCTAAATATTCTACAGTGATTTGGCTTAGAGGGGCACAACATATGATCAACATATAATGTGGTCAAATAACTATGCAACACAATTCAAGAGCATGCACATGTTATACTATTTGTGCAAGATGTATCTCACTATAGGTGTTCAAAATATGTGGAAATTTTGTGAGGTCGGGCATGGAAAGGGGGAGCATGATGGTGCAGGAGCATGCGTGAAAAGAGTGTTGTGCAATTTTGCACACACGCCCCACTGAAAGTAGGGACCCTCTTTTTGCTTTGGCTTTTGGTGTCTTTTGGCCCCTTAATTTTATTGATTTGGTTGCCTTTGGAGGTCCTTAGATGTTCATCTTGCTTGCCCAAATGAGTTCCCCAGGTTACCCTTTGAAAAAACTAAGTCTCCAAAAATCGCTTTTACCCCAATCCGGGATTTTCCGGTCCATCCGGATTTTCCCAGATTCTGCTCAAAGTCCGGCTCTGTGCAAAAATCCAGGTTTTTGGTCCAGTCCGGGATTGTCCGGTCCATCCGGATTTTCCCGATTTCTTTGAAATTCCCAAATTTCTTCAGTTTTTCGGGTTTTTTCCTACGTCCGGGATTTTCCCGGATTTCTTCAGTTTTCTGGAATGTGCGAAAAGTCTGGAATTTTATGCCGCCCACGGAAATCCATTCCACCCAATTTTTTTTGGATTTTTTGCCGGGCTTTGTGCAAATTAAAATACTGGATTAAATTGATGAATTTGATGATAAATGCTCAACACCCCATGCTTAATTTGATATATTACACGATGTTTCACGCATTATTGGTTCGTTTTGATGATCTATTGTTGAAATTTTTGCCTTATTCAGTAGAATCCTGTCTGGCTGGATTTTTCCGGATTCTGGTCTGGAGTCGGCCTGACTTGGATTTTCCCCTTGGTCTGGTTTCCCGAAATGGAATTTTTTTCGAACATGTTTTTTCTTTTCCAAAAATGGAAATTTTTTAAAAATGATCCTGAAAATGAAAATTTCTTGAGATAAAAATTGAAAATAAAAATTTCCAAAAATGGAAAAAATTCTGAAAATGGAAAGTTTCCTTTTAAAAATGTAATTTTTTGTTAAAGGTCAAAATTTTATTCAAATTTAGTTTGAACATGTGGGCTATTAATGATGATATCTATTTTTCAGGACTAAACAAATATTAAAATGGGGACTTGCATATGGATTCGTGGCAAAGGGGAAATCTGGAAATGTTCAATTTAAATTTTCAAAGTGGGACCTGCCTAAGAATCCGTGCCAAAACTGTCTACAGCTCGAGGACTTTCTGGAAAACATGTGAATCTAATCTTGCTGGAGATCGTGGGCCGACATGGATAATATTCATGCATTTAATGCAAATCTTGTCCTATTTTGAAATTCTCCTGGCCGACCTATTTTGGGGCCCGTTATTATTGTAAAATCTAATTAGGCCGACCTGTTTTGAGGCCAGTTATTGTTGTAAAATCTAATTAGGCTGACATGTTTGGGGGTTCTATATAAATGGCATTTGTGCCTCATTTGTAAGGGGGGAGGAAAAGATTAGGAGAAGATTTGATAGAGAGCAAATTTAGCGGTAGAACAGAGGTAGAAGTTAGTCAATTTCGGAGCAAGTGATGTAACAGAACACAGGAATTGTTGCTGAAATTTGGTGATTCAATACAATTGAAGGCATTGTGATTTCTGATGATCTCTTTTGTGTTGACTTATCTTGCATGGTTCTTATGATTCTATTTTTAAAATTGCTCATGGTTATTAGATTTAGATTTAGTTCTGATTCAATGATGTTCATGATTTAATGTTTGAAGTGTTTGCAGCAATCCCTGGTCCATACTTTTTGCAGCTAGCTGATTGTTAGTTGCTTTGTAAAGTTAGCCTGGACCTTTATATTCATTGTGCTTGGTTCAATTATGGAGATTTATTCATTTCAACTGCAATTGGGTTGTCTTGGGTGAATGTTCATGATCTGAAAATCTTTAAAACCTTAGAAGATTGAACTATTTCTGTAAGATTGCAGATTAATCTTGGTCAAGCAGAGATTGGTTTCGTTGGGATTGGTCCATTTCAAGTGTTTATCATTTGCATTGTTGGTCTTAGAAATAGTTTAGATTTAGAAATTTCTCCGAACCCTTATCTCTTTTGCTGTTTATTTTGGATCTGGGTTAGTTTTAGAATTGAAAACATCACCATATTGTTGCATCTGATGAAAATTCACTTCCAGGATTGTTCATTTGTAAGGCCCCTTGTGATTACCAGCATTTTCACATATTATCTGAGTTGTTTATGCATCATCATGACCTGACACCCGAGAGACCTTCAGGTGATTTTCAGTAATTTATTGTTAAAGATTACCTTTCAAGAGAGATAGAATATTGTATTATGTCTGAGTTGTTGCTGTGCAAAAAACACCATCAACAAAGAGTAATAGAATGAGAAGAGTTAAAGTATAAAGATAGTGCAAAGTTGACAGATGCAAGATCAATCGTCAAGTGGTGTAATGCTTTGATGGGTCCAGGTAATGAAGGTAAGTCTTTAGTTCATATATTTTTTTGGTTGATGGATGATACTAACATTGCACCATATGAGGATTTTTGTACACTAACAAGATCGAGTGAGCTACACTCTTTCCTTAGCTCAAATGCAGGTTCATGGAGTATCTATACATGTAAGATGGCATGCTTTTGTTCTTCATGTACAATGCAAGCCTGGAGTGATTGCGAGTTAGGATAGTGGGTTGACAAATGGTTGATAAGTTATCTTAGCCCACTTCACACATATTTCCCTCTGATGGCATTAGAACTAAGATAGATGGAATCATCGGTCAAATTTGACCATGTATCGGATCTAGTTCAACCAAGTAATATATCTACTTGCTTAGTTTTTGAAATTCCATATTGGTATCTTACTTTGTACTGTATTCATAATGTTGACTAATTTTAAGTGATTTGCTACACATATCAATTTGTAGGGCATGTTTATGTAGTTATTATAGATTAAGAAATTGAAGAGGGAATAGACTATTACTTGTGTCATTGTGTTGAGGCCAAAAATAAATTGGAAGCCCTAGTTATAGATGGAGAAAACATTGAATACCCTATAGGCTCAATAGTTGTTACTAGAATGTGGCTTAGAAGGTACCCACATAAGAGTGTTAAACATTGGTTTTTTGAGGACTTTGACATGCATTGTAAGATTCTTCATTACTCGAACCTTTTCATGACATCCAATGTTCATTTGATAAAATGTGGGGGTAGACCTTTGAACAAGACCTTGTGGAAGGTCTGTGAGTCTGACCATGAGGTAATACTTGACACAATAAAAAGTAGAGTAGACCCAGATGGTTCGTTGGATTGATTTGTAAGTATATGCACAATGGTTCTTATTAATTTATACTTGTATCCACGTTAATTTGTTTGATGCCAATGTTATCATCTTATTTTACTTTGTGTATTTGTAAGTAACCCAGTAAACATTGATTGACTTGTGCCCTTGTAGAAAATGCATATTTATGAGCCATCTAATAGAATCTCAAGCATAAAAGCAATGCAACATCCCTATTTTGATGATCTTGACAAATCTCAATTATGATTTTAATCCATTACAAAATTCCATGCAAAGCTCGGTGAGGGAATTTCAAGTTATTCATTTGAAGTTAACCTTATCATGAGAAGCTATGATGTAGACATTATAAGAGCATATTGAATTTCAAGATATTCTAGATTCATGAGAGGTGTTGTGTGCAATATGTATCTTGGGACTCCTAGTGAAGATGTAAGAATAGGAGTGACTAAATTGGGAGACTCCCATGCCTATCTATAAGTGCCTTCCATCTATTTTCATTTTATTTCCATTTTGGATGATTTGTTTCTTTTTATTCTTTTACTTTGCATATATCTATAACTAAACTAGTAAAAATTGATTCGTCTCTCCTTGCAGAAAATGGTAATTTTTGAGCCATCAAAGAGAATCTCAGCCAAAAAAGAAATGCAACATCCCTATTTTGATGATCTTGACAAATTGCAATTCTGATTTGAAGCCATTATAAAAGAGCATGTGAAGCTTTGCAAGGGAATCTCAAGTTACTCATTTGAAGTTAACCTTTAAATGAGAACCTATGATGTAGAAATTATAAGAGAATCTCGAATGTATGAGTGACATTGTAAAATATATGTGAGAACATGTAGTACCTAAAGCATTGTTATGAGATTTATACTTGTAATGACATTTATTGAAATATTGAAATTTGGTGCAGAGGCACCAAGGTTATTGAGCAAATTTGGTTCATGGAAATCTTTTAAGTTAGTAAATTGTGTTATGAGTAAATTATTAATTGAATAAGGTCATATTACATGGTCAATTGATTTATAATGTAATAAGTCATGTTAGTTACAAGATCAATAGTTAGGAATGATTGAAAAGATGTAGAATCACTTGTAAAGGCTAGATTTAAAGCCTCTTGAAGGCTTAGACACAATGTAATTTTGGTGCAGGAGCACCTAGTGTACTAGTTGCAAAATTTCACTTTTTGAAGGTTGATAGGTGGTCAATAGATTAGATTAATGTATTTTGTGTTTATTTATGCTAAATAAGGTCAATCAAGACCATTTAGGGTGCATTAGGGTGAGTTTTTGAGTCTCAGTGGTCAAATGTGCAAAAAAATGCATTCTTGCTACAAAATTGTCAATATTTGAATTTGTAGCCTTTTGAAGGAAAATGATTGAATTTGGTTGTAAATGTGCAAGAATGAGGTCTAAGAGTTTGATATACCATTTAGAGAGCTTGGTTTTCATGGAGTTCCTTTCAAAGCCTTTGCTTTCATTGTTCCTATGGTAAACTGTTTGATAGAGTTGGTGGAATTACCTTTCTTAGTAATCACTATTAGTGAGATTGAGATTGTTAACTTTGAGGGAGTATGACTTGTGCAAAAGAAATTTGATATGGCCATTATTTTCAAAGACTTCAAGTGGGATGTACTCTGTATTCATGCCATTCCTCGATCTTCACTTGATGGCATCAAGGAATGAATGAACTCCATGGATATAAAGTATTATGAAAGAAGAATGAACTTGAATTAGTGGCCAATTTTGAAGAGTATTACTGATGATCCAGATAAATTTATTAAAGATGGTGGTTGGGAATTTTTGAATATGGAAGCTAGTGATTATGATTCTGATAATTTAGAAGATTCAAAACAAGTATATATGAATCGTCTGATGTAGAAGAGGAATCAAAATCAGATTTCATGTAGCCACCATCAAGAGTGTTACAAGCCAACAAGATGGGGAGAATTCTTATATAAGGATAATTTTCAATTTTGTAGGTACCTGCTTTAATACCAAATACAATGGAAACATTGAAATTCCCTTGTAGTATTTATGTTGAGGAAATTTCCTTTAGATGTAAGGATCCAAAGCACATCAACCATGTGGTACAAATGATTAAATCCCAAAGATGATTTGCAGCAATGAAAGAGTCTGAAAAGGCAGAGAGAGCTACACTGGTGCCTTAGGAGAAATTTCAGCTTTCAAAAACAAAGTAAATTAGACTGGAAGACATGTGGATCAAGACAATATTTGGTGGAAGAGGAAGAAAGATGATTGGAACTCTAGAGGCCCACCATACTAGATTTTGGTATTCAACCATGAGAGTAGAAGAGAGAACTGACACCATGTATCAAAACATTAAGCATTCATTATTCCAACTAGTGGAGGAGATGATTACTTTGCTTCATTTTCATTTGCATAACCATATAAAGGCGTGGGAACTAAGAAGACCAAGGGTGTCCAGTTTTATGTGGAGGTAATGGATGTGGTCCAAACTTTAGGAGGGGAAAGAAGGTCAATGTATGATCCTCATGAAATTGAGGAAGAACAACAAGAGAGGGACATGAAAAATAAAATCAATATAGAGTTTCAAGGATTTTTGAAGTGAGTAAGAGAGCTATGGGAGTAGCCTCATCTAAAATATTTAGAACTAGAGTTTGATATACCATTTAGAGAGTTTGGTTTTCATGGAGTTCCTTTCAAAGGGTAGCAATCTTTGACGGGGTATTACTCAGATACCATGGTGCTTACAAAATATCTATCTGAACCTATATGATCATGTTGGGGCCATTTACAACAACCTCTCAATTTTTGTTATCTCAGAGTGGTTTTCTCGTGGTTTCCAATTTTTAGTTGATGGAAAAAGTGTCAAATGTAAGTAGTGGAAAGTTACAAAGTGGTCCAGCTTTTGTTCTGCAACTTGTGTGACCAAATGAACTATTCCAACACATCCAAATAGGTATTTTTACACTATTCATGGTCCTATTTTTCACCCAAACAAGCGGAATCACTCTGAGCTACATTCAACCAAATCGATCCCTCAAGGGTCCAAAGTGCAAAATGTCTACAAACTTTAGCATGTTGTTACTCAGATACCATGATGCTTAGAAAATTATCGTATGATCCTAAAGGATTTTTTTGGGCCACTCTGCAATAACCTCTCACATTTTTTGTTATCTCAGAGAGGTTTTCCTATGGTGTCTAGTTTTTAGTTGATGAAAAAAGTGTCAAATACAAGTAGTGGAAAGTTGCAAAGTGGTGCAAATTTCATTCTGCAACTTGTGTGACCAAACGAACTATTCCAACACATCTGAATAGGTATGTTTACTCTAAGCATGGTCCTCTTTCACACCCAAAAACATGGAATCGCTATGAGCTATGTTCAACTGAATCGATTCCTTAAGGGTCCAAACTGTAAAATGACTACAAATTTTAGCATGTTCTTACTTAGATACTGTGATAGTAAGAAACTTCTCATCTAATCCTATGAGATCATGTTGGACTCCTTTGCAATAACTTCTCTCAATTTTTGTTATCTCATAGTGGTTTTCTTGTGGTGTTCAGTTTTCAGTTGATGGAAAAAGTGTCAAATGCAAGTAGTGGAAAGTTGCAAAGTGGTGCAACTTTCCTCCTGCAACTTGTGTGACCAAATGAACTGTTTGAATGCATCCAAATAGGTATGTTTATACTATACATGTTTCTTTTTAGCACCCAAACATAGAGAATTGGTCTGAGCTATGTTCAACCGGATCGATTCCTTTAGGGTCTAAAGTGTAAAATGGTTAAAAACTTCAACATGTTGTTACTTGGATACCGTGACACTTAGAAACTTCTCATCTAATCTTATGGGATCATGTTGGTCCCCTCTACAATAACCTCTCTTATTTTTTTTTAGCTTAAAGTGGTTTTTCTATGGTGTCCAATTTTTAGTTGATGGAAAAAGTGTCAAATGCAAGTAGTGGAAAGTTACAAAGTGGTGCAACTTTTGTTCTACAACTTGTGCAACCAAAAAAACTATTCCAACGCATTCAAATAGGTATGTTTACACTAGGCATGGTCCTATTTTTAACCCAAACATGTGGAATCACTTCGAGCTACGTTCAACCGGATCGATCCCTTCAAGGTCCAAAGTGCAAAATGGCTACAAACTTCATCATGTTGTTACTCAGATACTATGATACTTAGAAATTTCTCATCTTATTTTATGGGATCATGTGGGTCTCTCTACAATAATCTCTCTCAGTTTTTGTTATATCAAAGTATTTTTTTGTGGTGTCTAGTTTTCAATTGATGAAAAAAATCTCAAATGTAAGCACTAGAAAGCTGCAAAGTGGTGCAACTTTTAGTCTGCAACTCGTGTGACCAAATGAACTATTCCAATGCATCCAAATAGGTACGTTTATGCTAGGAATAGTCCTCTTCACACCCAAGCACAATTAATCACTTTGAGCTATGTTCAACTGAATCGATCCCTTAAGGGTCCAAAGGTCAAAATAGCTACAAACTTCAACATGTTGTTATTCAGATACTGTGCCACTTAGGAACTTCTTGTTTAATCCAATGAGAGTTTTTTGGGCCCCTCTACAATAACCTCTCTCATTTTTTTCTATCTTAGAGTGGTTTTCCTGTGGTGTCCAATTTTCAGTTGATGGAAAAAGTGTCAAATGCAAGTAGTGGAAAGTTGCAAAGTCGTGCAGCTTTTGTTTTACAACTCGTGTGACCAAACAAACTGTTCCAACACATATGAATAGGTATTTTTATGCTAGGAGTGGTCCTTTTTTGCACCCAAACATGTGGAATCACTTCGAGCTATGTTCAATTGGATCGATTCATTTAGGGTCCATAGTGCAAAATGGCTACAAACTTCAGCATGTTACTTGGATACCATGACACTGAGAAACTTTTCATCTAATCCTATGGGATCTTCTTGGGCCCCTCTACAATAACCTCTCTTAGTTTAAATTTTTATATCAGTGGTTTTCTTGTGGTGTCCAGTTTTCAGTTGATGGAAAAAGTGTCAAATGTAAGCAGTGGAAAGTTACAAAGTGGTGCAACTTTCGTTCTACAACTCATGTGACCAAGAAAAATATTCCAACACATCTAAATAGGTATGTTTACACTAGGCATGGTCCTCTTTCACACCCAAACACACGGAATTGCTCTGAGCTATGTTCAACCGAATCGATTCATTAAGGGTCTAAAGTGTAAAATGACTGCAAACTTTAGCATGTTATTACTCGGATACCATGAGGCTTAGAAACTTTTCATCTAATCCTATGGGATCATTTTGTGCCCCTCTATAATGAACTCTCTCGGTTTTTGTTATTTCAAAGTGGTTTTCTTGTGGTGTCTAGTTTCTAGTTGATGGAACAAGTGTCAAATGTAAGCAATGGAAAGTTGCAAAGTGGTGCAAATTTCGTTCTGTAACTCGTGTGACCAAATGACCTATTATAATATGTCTAAATAGGTATTTTTATTCTATACATGGTCCTCTTTCACACCAAAACATGCAAAATTGATCTGAGCTATGTTCAACCGGATCGATTCCTTAAGGGTCCAAAGTGCAAAATGGCTACAAACTTCAACATGATATTACTCAGATACCGTGAGGCTTAGAAACTTATTTTCTAATCATATGGGATCATGTTGGGCCCCACTACAATAACCTCTCTCAATTTCTATTATCTCAGAGTGTTTTTCTTGTGGTGTCCAGTTTTCAGTTGATGGAAAAGGTGTCAAATGCAAGTAGTGGAAAGTTGGAAAGTTGTGCAACTTTTGTTTTGTAACTCATGTGCCAAAAAAACTATTCCAAGACATCTGAATAGGTATGTTTATACTAGAAATGGACCTCTTTCACACCCAAACACATGGATTTTCTCTTAGCTACATTGAACTAGATCGATCCCTTAAGGGTCCAAAGTGCAAAATGGCTACAAACTTTAGCATGTTGTTACTCAGATACCATGATGCTTAGAAAATTCTCATCTAATCCTATGTAATAATGTTGGGTCCCTCTATAATAACCTCTCTTAGTTTTTATTATCTCATAGTGGTTTTCTTGTGGTGTCCAGTTTTTAGTTGATGAAAAATGTGTCAAATACAAGTAGTGAAAAGTTGCAAAGTGGTGCAACTTTCATTCTGCAACTCATGTGACCAAAAAAACTATTCCAACACATCTAAATAGGTATTTTTATGCTATACATGGTCCTCTTTTGCACCCAAACATGTGGAATCACTCTGAGCTACGTTCAACCGAATCGATCCCTTAAGGGTCCAAAGTGCAAAATGGCTACAAATTTTAGCACTCTTCCTTGGATACTGTGAGGCTTAGAAACTTCTTGTCTAATCCTATGGGATCATGTTGGGCCCTTCTGTAATAACCTACTTCAATTTTTTTTATCTTGGAGTGGTTTTCTTGTTGTTTCTAGTTCTTAGTTGATGGAAACAATGTCAAATGCAAGCAATAGAAATTTGCAAAGCAGTGCAACTTTTGTTCTGCAATTCATGTGAGAAAATGAATTGTTCCAACACATTTGAATATGTATTTTTATGCTAGGTATGGTCTTCCGTCACACCCAAAAATATGGAATCACTCTGAGCTATGTTCAATCGGATCGATCCCTTAAGGGTTCAAAGTGCAAAATGGCTACAAACTTTAGCATATTGTTACTTGGATACCGTGACACTTACAAACTTCTCGTCTAATCCTATGAGATCATGTTGGACCCCTGTACAGTAACCTCTCTCATTTTTTGTTATATTGGAGTATTTTTTCCATGGTGTCTAGTTTTTAGTTGATGGAAAAATATCAAATGCAAACACTAGAAAGTTGCAAAGTGGTGCAACTTTCGATCTGCAACTCGTGTGACCAAATAGACTATTCCAACACATTTGAATAGGTATTTTTATGCTATGCATGGTCATTTTTCACACCCAAACACACAAGATTGCTTCTAGCTATGTTCAACTGGTGATCCCTTAAGGGTTTGAGTGTAATATGTTGAAATAGGCCATTCCACCTATTGATCAGGCTGTGTCTCGATGATATGGGCCTAATGTAAGTAGGATAGGGAGTAGGAATAATAAAATAGCATTGGTAAAGGAATTGGAAGAGATTATGAATGCTGCCCATGTTGAAAATTTAGAATTGAGGCCCCTTAAAAGCAAGGCTAGAAGAGGTGAAAAGAAGAAATTGCTTGAAAATAAGTTAGAATAGATTGGAAATAGGTTGAGGTTGTGGAGTTTGATGTTATTAAAAGGTCTGCAAGGATAGGGGAGGTCAAAAGTATGCTATGGCATGATGTCATAGTTGGGAAAACATGGGTTTTGAATGAAAAAAAGATGTTTGAGGGAGTAAAAGTGGATAAAGTCAGGAGACAACATAATTTGGCACTGGTCAATTAAGTTTGTGTAATCATAATGAAGAGTGTTGGAATATATTTTGAAGTTTGAGTTTGGGTTTGGGGGTTCAGTTTACCAGTTAGGCTTAAGTTTTTTGGAGGGGGTTCAGTTTGTTTTGGGTTTGTTGGTACAAAAATCAGGTAAAAACAAAATATAAATATATATGCAACCTACAAGCATGAATTAGGATTAGAATATCACATAACATCATATAAACAACAAAACCACCATAAAATTGAATGTCATTTAAAACATGCATGATAAATATTCATTGTTGAAACTTGAATTGTGGTAGCTTGATATATATAGTCTATTGATGCTAGGGTTCAATTTGTATGATTTTGAAAAAAAAAGCCAACTAAGTAGAGTTATCATCGTTCTTCATAAATCATAAGATTTTTTTTAGTACACTAGCCATTTTGACATTTTCTTGCAGTCTCAAACATTATTTTGTATCATTGTTACATTGGTCTTGAGAATGGTAGCTTAATATAGCTCCATAATACAAAATTTGGTTTACCCAAGTGCAATGTTACAATGGCATAGGCATATTTTTATTTCAAAGAACCAAAGGGTGAGTGCACAATTGAAGTGTATAAACACATATCTTTTTGCAATATCAAGGATATTTTTTGAAACTTCCATGCATTGCTAAGCTAAAAGGAAAAGTCTTATGTATCCTTTGCTTGATTGAGTTCTTCCAATCAAATGACTATTGGAATCTTTTTATCAATCATTTCATAGAATACCAATTGAAAATGTGTTTTTTTCTTTTAGATAAAGTTGTTTACCATAAATCAATTAATTTATTGAAGACAAACCATAAAGGACAACAACGATCAATTCTATGGCTAACCAATTAATAAGTATACGTGTGAATCAGTCAAGTGTGTACATGTGAATAAGGGAAGCACAAGTAGTCACAAACACATATTCCTCGAAGTATAAACATGAATACATAGTATACACAACTTAATACAAAGTATATGCATGAATATAAGGTATATGCATGAAAACACGTACTTTGCAAAGTATACATTGGAACACACATAAGTCACAAAGTATACATGTAAGTTGTAAAGTATACACTTGAATACATGTAACTCATATCTATTGAACCATGAATTTATAAAATGAAAATATGGACACAATCGATAAAAAAGATTTGTATTAACCAAATAGCCATGTACACATACATAAATAGCCATGTACATATACATAAATAGTTGTATAGTCTTATGAGAATGACCTATAGGGATACAATGTCAAATATATCCAATACAAAATATGTACAAAAATGCCATGTAGGCATATAACAAAGGGCTTTGGAATCAAAATTCATTGCTCTCCAGGCTCTTGAAATAAACTCTTTCCCTTTTCTTGTTGATCGGATGATGATAGGTCTGGCACTTGTTTGTGTTGCACTCGAGGAGTGCTCCTGCTGATCCTAATACTATTAAGTTCTTGGTGAAGTTTAAATTGTTACAATAAGAAGTAAAGACATTAATATATAGAAATTACATTATAAAAAATGATATATTTAAAAACAAATCACTTATGGCCATCTCATGATCACTCTCCATGATGGAAATATTTGCACGCTGATGTTGAGGTGTGCTCAAGCCCTGTATAAACCATCCAAATAGAAATTAGACTTTGAATCAATAATTTGGTTTTATTTTTCACTCAAATTAACATCAATTAAAATGAATGTAAATTGAAATTTAGAAATTTTCCTCATACCTCCTCTATCAGAGCCATTGAGGATTGTATAGTGGATGAAAAAATGATATCCATTTCCCTCGTAACATTTTGATGTGTTTCCACAACCAACATCTAAAAATAAAACAACAAATTATTCAATTACAAAAAGGTTACAATAGCGATGCTCCTTATGACTTATAATGTATGAGATCAGAATGAACAAAATTTTGAGTACTTATTAAACTATACATTTCTGATTATCATGGTTACTATTTTCCATATCCATATCTTGTTTGAAAGGACACGTTTTTAAGATTTTACCCATAGCAGCAAGTTGTTGAATCATTTGATTAAATGCTTTCATAGACATGTATGATAATTGTGATGGCATAGAGAAGGCAGTTAAATATTTGAAAAAATGCCTCAAAAGAAATGGGGTCTCATGGTGATGGAATGCCATTACAAAAAAATGCATGTCATGGTACTCCATAACCATAACAATGAATTTCTTTCAGGCTTTTTTTCAAAAATTTCATTTCCTTCTCTATGGTATTATTGCTTACTATTATGCTTTAATAGATATTTTTCCAATCATTCATAGTTTGTTGGAAAGCACCTATTTTAGGATTTTATCCATAGTAGCAAGTAAGCACAAGTAGTTTGATAAAATTCCTTGGTGCACATTTATCAAAAATGTGGTCTCATAGAAAAGGTGGTGAGAATTTTGAAGAAATGCCTCAAACAAATGTGGTCTCATGGTGATGGAATGGAATTCCATCACCATGAGACTACATTTCTTTGAGGCATTTTTCCAAACTACTAATTTCCTTGTCTATGCTATTGCTTACTATTATGGTTTCATATATTTTTTCCAAGCATCCATAGTTTGTCATGCAGGTGCACCTTTGCAAGTACATGCCTTTGTAGATAGGGAAAAATCAGCAGGTTTATATGTTTTGAAAACAATAAACTAATTAAATCCTATCAAGCACCATGAAGCACAAACTAGAATGAAAATGAAAATAAACAAAGAACATGCAAAACAATTTTCAAACTAGACCTGATTGATCTCCATGGCTCTTCTCCATATACACAAGAATGCAATATTTAGAAGGTTGATTTGTTGGAGGAATTCTGATTGCTCAATTAAATAGCATAATGACATGATGAAGATGATAGATGGTGATGGATGGAAGATAGAAGAATTATTTTGACAACATAAGGATGTCTGAAGAATTCCATGCAAATGGCTTGTGAAAGGTTAGATTTATAGAGTTTCGATGTGGATAGAGATAAGATTTGATAAGATTCGATAAGGATTTGATTTTTGACAAAAGAGGAAATACAATGAGATGAGATAAGATTTTAAAAAGATAGAAGGATTCTAATTCTTATTTAAAGGAAATAAAACAAGATAAGATAAGATAAGATGTGAAAAGATAGAAAGATTATAATTCTCTTTTAAAGGAAATAAATCCTAAAAAAGATGAGAAGGATAATTGATGAATTATCTAATGAAATAAATTAATTAGATACACATGAGTTCAAATTTTGGAAACAAAGCAAAAATATCCTTTTAAGGTTTTATTAATTAAATAAATATTTGATTTATTTAATTAATGTTAAATTTATGATTTCATGAATTAAATAATATAAATTATTTAATTAACATTTGAAGAATTAATAGAAATGATTTAACTAATTAAATAATATAAATTTTTTAATTAACATTAGAGGAATGGATGCATTATGCATAGGAAGGGAATAAATGAAATTAGTCAAATAAATAAGATTTATTTAACTAATTAGGTGATGACATGGGTACCTAGGGAAAAACATTATACAAGGTGTCTAAATGATGTGATGTTGTGACAAGGTATCGTAAGAGGACATTTTTTTGGTGTCTACATTTTTCCCCTCTTTGAGATGATGTTCGAGATAATGATATTTGTATCAAGTAACATCATTTCGAAGAAGTTAAAGTATGGATAGAGGAAAATGGATGATGGAATGATGATGCCCCCTCAAGAGGATAGTGTTGGGATTACCCATGTAATAGATTATGAAGAAGATACAATTAGAAATTGCTTTACACCTAATGAAGTTTTTCAGAGGAAGAGGAAGTGGAAAATCATAATGAGGTTGAGGAGGAGAAGAAAAGAGACGTGCTAGATTCCAATGATTCCATGCAAAAGAAAAGGATCCTATCAAAAGGATAAACGTAATAATTGAAAACTTTGAAAGATTATATGTTCAACTAGAAAATAAACTTGATGGCGAGTCTTTGAAACCCTCTAGGATTCCCATCAAGCAAAGAGGTATTGTAATCACAGAGCCCCTACTAGACACTACCACAATACAATAAAAATAATGCTCTAAGAAACCAAGTCCTAAAAGGCAGAAGACACATGCAGTGGCCCCCTTAGTGGCATATGAGATAAGTGAAGGAGTAGGGGATATTGAAGAGGTAGACAATGTACTTTTGAATTTTAAAGATGATGAAGTTGATTAGCAACTACCTAAGCTTTCAACTGATGCTCACAAACTAGAACAAAGAGTGGATGTACATGGGCATAATGATCAGGAAGTGCATGATGATGAAAAGGTGATTGTTTCTCTTAGATTTATTGAAGATGATGAATTTATTCAAACTCCCAAGTTTAAGAATATTTCAAGGTTTAAGATGAAAATGAAAGAATTTGAGGAGAGACTCTAAATTAATAAGATGGGAACTAAGGAGTCACATCATGACTAGATTGTTACCCAAACTCTTGAAGAACTAAGGATTAATGAAATTGTTGTTAGCCACCAAGAAGCAAGAAAATTGGTCTTAGAAAGCAATATACTAATTATTCCTGGGATGGAGTTAAAAAATATATTCTTATTGAATCAAGTAAGAAGCCAAGATGATCCCATGTTGGTTTCTAAATTCAATTTAGATGAGGGAATGAGTGGCACAGGTTACAATCTAGGACATGAAACCCTAGCCTTTTGGACAAAGAAAAAAGAGTTGGAAAACCAAGATTGCTTGATGTTGTAAAAGAAATGAGAGGGAATGCCATGGTAAAGACACTTCAAGATACATCATCATTAGAGGCAGCTACTATGACAATTCACTTAGCAATGTTTACTAGGAATGCGGATAAAGATATGGAGCTTAGATTGGTAGAATATGAGAAAGCAAAGACTGATCTGAATGATGAATTGAATAAATTATTCATAGAAAAAGTGAAATTGAAACAACATTTGAAGGGAGAAAGTCCTTCCCAAAGCATAGAATTAATAGTATACCAGCCCCCTGTCATCTAGACTGAAGTAGGTGAAATCATTGTTGAACACACTAATGTGCTAAAACAAGAAATTGAGAAGTTTAAAAAGAGTAATGAAGAAACAAAGGAAAGAGAAAAGAGAGAAACCCTCAAGGTATTGGAAAATATCTTGAAGCATAGGGTTAAACTAATTGTGAAAAAACTGAAAAATGTGTATGAATGTTATGTTTTATTTTCACAATCAGTTGATCAGATAAAGGCCCATGTACCTATATTGGACCCCTTAGTCAAGAAATGGAAACTTGTACATCACATCTTAACGAATTTATGTAAAATTTTACAAAGGAGTGTTCAGGCCCCTGCACCTTTAAAGCCTACTGAGCAAATGATCTGAATGTTCACAGATGAATTTCAATACATGTCTATAGAAGACCAAAAGATCAAGGAAAGAATGGATTCATTTCACACACTAAAGTAGTGGTTCGTGCCTAAGATACAAAGGGATGATGATCAACTGAAAGGATCCAAGGATTGGATAGATGAGTTTATAAATTTTTTCCACACTACCTCACTAATATACAAAAGGATGGTGACATAAATATTCACTACCTCAATTTAACCTTTGATGGAATAATTGCACTGGATATTGGGTATTAAAAATTCATCACAGATACCAAAGGGTTATTGGCTAGCAAATAGAAGAGTCACTTGGCCAACACATAAAAATTATAGGAGTACAAATGGGCCCATGATTACATGGTGTAACAATGGGAGAAGACATATCTAGCTCCCCTATAAGAATAGGCCTTGCAGTGAAGTATCGAGCCTTGAATGATCACAGGTACCTTATGATGAGTAACATACTTTTGTATCTTGTGAGGGTTGTGGACTTCAACATCTGGTAACTTTTCTTCACTTCTCATCTTTCATTTCCTTTAAATTTTTATGTTAACAATGATAATTAACAAATTTATGATTTATGTTAAAAGTTGGAAATTGACAAGACACTTTTGATATGTTAGTCAAGACAAATTTTTCAAATTGAAGTTATAATTGGTGGTTGAGTTTCAATTCTTTGTTGAAGTGAATTAATGAATGTTATCTTGTTATCGCTAGTTTGGCCTTTCCTTGTTATTTAAATCAATATATGTAGAGTATATTTGGTTTATCAAAAAACATTTGTTGTCAAATAATTCATTTTGTACTACATTTTGGTGTCAAATATTTGGTAATTATCATATTTAATTGTTACCTTTGATTAATGAATTCAAAGAATCCTCCTACCATTCTTGATCCTTTGACTTCATTGGCCAAAGATAAGGGATTGATTTTTTCTCTCTCCTTGTACCATTTTGAATTTTGACATTATTGTAACATTTTTAGGTTAACTCCATGTGCCATTCCATACCTAAATCATTCCTTAATTTGTGGGAGGATTTCCTTCAATCACCTTTGATATGTTTCAACCCTTCACTTGCAATCTTTACATCATTTAGATGTTACAAATGTGGGTTGATGGGATCAAAACCAATAAAATGAACACCGTTTCATTCTTATTTTATAAGGTAGTAATCACATGGGTAAAATGGCAAGATTGAAACTAATGGAATGATGTTTGACATAGTACAAAACCCTTTTAACTACGAAGTTTTCCCATGATCAAATCCCCTAACTTGCTACTATTTTTTCTAATTTTGATGAATTGTAAGAGAATAAACCTAAATAATTTGCATAGGAGCATCAAATTTATGGACTTATACTGATGATGAGTTTTGAACCATTTGGTGATACTTTTGTGTATTTTTTCAAGTAGTTTTTTTCTTGCAAGTTTAATGGATTCCTCAAGTTTTATTATTAATCATTAGTTTGAAAAATAATGTTGGAGAAAGTACCTTATGTGTTTGTGCCTTCAAAAGTTGAATTAGGCAGTTCTTGTAAAGTGAATGGGGAAGAAGATGTCATAGTTGGGAAAATTGTTGTGAAACATTAGGTTAGTAATTTTTGGATGTTAAGGCTTCCCAGTTGGATATAAAAAATCTTTTCTCACCAACATAATTTGGAATTTATGTATAAATGGATTCTTTAATGGTGCAGGTCTTTACTGAGACAACACATGAACCAAGGTTGAAATTTTTGTTGTCCAAGTTTGATGGAATTCTTGGACTTCGTTTCCAAGATTTTTTTTTTGATAATGTTGTTCCAATTTGGTTAGTGTTGATAGCCTTCATTCTATAATATGTCAACTTCATTCTATAATATGAGCATATCACCTTTCTTAAATTTTGAACAAGGTTCTAAAATAAAGGGTTGAATAAGTATATTTCAAGCCTATGATGAACACTCTATTTAAGGAATTCGTGTAAACAAGGCTATAATTTTTTTAATTGATTTATATTTATGCTATGTTTGGACTTTCTTTTGTAAACTTGCAATATACAATGCATTTTTATTCTTTATGAATTGAGACTAGTATTAATTTTTTTGGTTGTATTGAGGGAAACCTTCATTCATGGTGGAAAAGGAAACACCCTAATGTTGTTCATATCATATGCCAACATTTTATATAAAGGAGGAAATATTATAGTTGGGTTATTGTTGATTGCATTGAAGGAGAGAGCTTCATACATGGGATACGATAAACACTCTCCTTGGATTCTACATGTTACAACTTACTCTAGGAAGATTGCCCACATTGTAGAATATTTAAAACATGAAATTTGGGGCATGTAATCGCATTGAACCAGGGCTTCAAGCACGTGTTTCCATCATTGTAGAAGTCTTTTGGAGAAGTTTCTTTCTTGCAATCATTTCTCTATAATATTATAACTCAAATTTTTAGTCTTGTGATTGAAAATAACAATTGTAATACTCTATTTTAAATATGTAACTAGAACACCTTTCTTTTATTAATAAATTTCACCAATTTTTCCTTCTCAATGGTTTCTTATATTTGTGTGCATCATTTCCCTAACAACAACAACAAAGCTTAAACAACTACTACACTATTTTTTATTTGATATTTGATGTAGTTATTTGATAGTGTCAAGTTGATTAATTTATTTTTCTCTTTAGTTATGGGGATTGTTAGTAATAATCAAATGAGGCTCGAATTGTCCTAATGGTGGTGGAGAGAGCTTGCGAACTAGGCTGGGAAAATGTTAAATGTGAAATGGATTCTGTGGTTAGGGTTTTCCTTTTAAATAATGGGAAAGATTTCTAGCCTTCTTCAAGATTGGCTTTGTATGCGAAGAACATTCTTTGTTTGTCAATAAAATTTGATTATATCTCTCTTATTCATGTTCCCAAAGAGTGGAATGTTCTCACCAACCATTGGGTTAAATGAGTGTTTGATGTTGATTATAAGTAGAATGTTGTAGATTGGGGATCTCTATCTTTAGATTATTCTTTACAATTCCTAATACTTCTTCAAAATAATTTGGACTGACAATTTATATTTCAATTTAGATTGTTTGAACCTTGATTTCATGTTTTTATTTTAATCTTTGAATTCATTAAAAAATGTAAACCTCTTTGAATTTTAACTCTATAAACTTTAAAAACTATTGTTGTTGGTAAAATCTTTATATAATAATTTTAAATTCAAAATTTAACAAATTTAGTTTTTGATATATAAAAAACAAATGACTATTTAATTTTTAAAATATTACAAGACCTCAATCATACACAACTCCTTCCACGGCAAGCCCTACAGTTTCCTCTACAGAAACTTCCCGCCCTCTCAACTGCTAGTGGCAGTTCCCATCAAGGTAGACGTATACATTTTCTTTTCCTTCACAGTATAGAAAGTTTAGACTAATATTTCCTTTGCCGTGTCCTAGACTCCACATGACTGGACAGTTGTTCTGCAGGAAGCCATCTATTACGTGATAGGAAAGTTAGCAACTAAAAGTTTTGAATGGACTGGTGATTACCGTGCCCACTAGTCCCCCATGCGTGTCTTCACACTATGACTTCTATTATCTTTGTCGTGTCCTTGTGTTCTACGTCATCAGACTAGTTCTGCACTCATATATTGTCCTCAAATCAGTAAAACATCTATCGCGTGGCGGGAGACCAGCAATTTTGAAGGAACAGTGGAGATTACAATTTAGACAGCTATTTTCTTTGTCGTATCATATACTTTTGTGTGACTAGACTATTGTTCTGCATTGGTACATTGAACTTGGAGCAGAAAGAGATATATCACATGACAGGATAATTGCCCACTAAAATTTTTGAAGGAACAGTGGGGGTTCCTGTGCCCCATCTTCGAGGTATTTTTGGACGAAGGAACAGGATTTTTCTGTTTACAGTGTAAAAAAGTGAGACTGCTATTTTCTTTGTCGTGTCATAGACTCCCATGTGACTAGATAATTGCTCTCCATTAATGCGTTGTGAGATGTTCTGCATTAATCAATTGTACCTATAGCAGTAAGGTATCTATTGTATGAAAGATAGTTAGCTACCAACAATTTTGAGCAATCACATCTACAAAAGTCACAGTTGATAAACATAGCTATGTTGTGCCTAGTATGCATTTTTTTTTCTTTTATATTGAAAAAATGTAAAAATAGATTATAAAAAGGAAGACAGTCAAAACATTGTAAATGGAAATACATAGATAACAGTTCATAATCATCATATAATCATCACACACATCTTGTCGTAATGTCCATGAACATGACAAATGTATGCCAGCCATATCAAAATTGGAGACCAGCAACATAAACAATGGATTTATAATATAAAATAAATGAAAGACTAAAACAAAATCTCACATTCCTGACAGAGAATATGAAGATAAAATGATAATAAAAAATAAAATCAGACATGCATTAACCCTCCATGAATTAATGATATAAAATAAATGAAAGACTAAAACAAAATCTCACATTTCTGATAGAGAATATGAAGATAAATTGATAAATAAGAAATAAAACCACACATGCATTAACCCTCCATGATATTTGAGATGCTCTCTCGGATGAATGTGGATGCTCTTTTTAAGTATGTCACTATTTTAACAACACAAGGGTACAAATAGATAATTTACTGTAGAAATGAGTATTGAAAACGTAGCATTAAAGTGGATGATGTAACAAGAGGGAAAGCCTCTCTCAATAATATTTTCTATGTGGAGAATGCAAGGCTAAGATGCATAGATAGAATAGTATCCTAGGATTTAACTACATGGACAGAATTATTAGCCTTATAAGTTTTGTAAAAAGACAAGACTTCAAAGTCAAGGATGGGGAATTTATTAAATTATGGAATGCAAGGATATGTTAGAAAGTTGAGAAATATTAGGTCATAAGGTAAAAACCTAAGCATGATCAATATGTGTGATCATCAAGGTGGTATGTGAGGGCATATCGCCCACATGTGTGTGAGAAAAGAGGTGGCAATAAGTCAAGGTTTAAAGATGGGGTAGTGGTAAAGTACGGTTCCAAGTTTGCATGCTTTGACATGTTTGAGAAAGGAGTGCCAGGATGAGTCAAATATGCTTACACATGTTAGACAATGGAGTGGCTTGATTTTTTGAGCTAGCATGACTTCATGTCAGCATGCTCACATGTGTGAGAAAAGTGTGAGATACGTTAGCATGCTTGAACTTAGTGGTGAATTTGAGATGTCTCTATTATTTAAATCATGTATTAAATTCAATAATGTGTTTGAGTACCCTCCAACAAAGATATTTATAGGTAGGAGGTGTAGGAATGTCATCCACTATGTAGAAAGTAGTTATATAGAGTTCTAGGGTACATCTTTTGGTCTCATTAATGGAGAGAGGGTATATGTAGGTTATTTGGAAAACAAGTAATGTGTTGAAAGTTTATTGTCTCAATCTATAAGCCAAGTTGTGTAAGTCTTGTGATTGTGTGAGAGGCCATTTTCATTAGTTCATGGATCTTATGTATGAGTGAAATGTCTTCAAAAATAATTGTACAAATGACATTTGAGAAGGGATATAATATATTACTTAATGGAGGGGAGAGAAATATTTTTTGAGGAGTGGAATCAAGTGAGGATTTAAAACATGTACTAATATTTTCTTTGGTATGTTATATTTCCTAAAGGAAATAATATTTTCTCAATGATTAAGACGAGAGAAGAACAAAAGAAAAATGGAGATGTTTAACCTCTTCATTTCATCACATTTTTTTGGATTCAAGTATTGAGGAAAGCTAAGTAAGAGAAAAAATGAGTATCATCGTGCAAGGGGAAGAAGATGAGGTAGTGTTCCATGTTGGTTGTATAAAAGGGGAAAAGAATGGCATTGTAGCTAAATCATGGATTTCAAAAGGAGTATAGGTGGAGGTGAATTAAATGCATTACTTCAAGTACCTATAATTAATAAAGAGAAAGAATTTGTAGCAAAGAAAGATAATATGATTGCAATAATGGTTGGTCTTTTGGAGGATATGAAGGTGTTGATAGATTTGGTGAAAGAAATCCTAAATATTTTTTTTCATTAAATATGAAGAGGAATATTAAAATATAGGAGGTTAATTTGCATAAAATACACATAAATTTCTTGCAAAAGATTCTGAAGAAGTGGTGAGTGCAAAGGAAGTGGTATAACTTGAAATTTTTCATTTCTGTAAAGTTAGTGGTGTTACTCTATATGTACATATAGTTTTCAATGTAGAAGAATTAGATAAGACGATGTTGAGATTTTTTAATTCCCAAAATAGTAGTGGTGATAATTGTATATGAGTGTAGTGGTGAGTCGATAATGGATCAAAGAGTTTTGAGGTATAGGAGGAAATTTTTTAATGTACCTATAATAGTAATGTATTTTTGTTGGTAGAGTACTATTTGAAAGGGTGGTTCTCCAACTCAAATCCACTTTGTGAGTCTATGATCTGAAAATATTACTTGAATTTATGATGCCAGAGTATCTTAGAGGCCAGGAAATCAATATCACCTAAACATATATTTTTGTTACAATTTTAGATTTTATGGTCTAACATTGTGCTTCCTTGTGAAGGGGATAACCTTTAATATTCAAATAATTAAAATAAAAATATTTTTATTTCACTTGGATTTTCACATTTACTTGGAATTTTTAGACATTTAAGGACACTTATCCACAAGCTTATGGTGTCTAGATGAAGTTGAAGTCATACTATGTCATAAATTCATTGCAAGAATTTAAAAAATTTGACATAATGTTATTGGGACATTCCACTTGGTGTTGAATTGTGGATATGGTCCCTTCACCCATTTATATAGGTTTATGACATTTTATGATAGTACCATTAAGGGGGAGTTACAAATGAGATAATACAAGATAATATTTTATGGTGTAGTAGTGAGATAGATGTGAAATTTTCCTATCCACTACTGAAGTAGAATATATGGTTTCAATAAATTATTGTAAGAAGGTAATATGGTTGAAGAGGTTAAGAAATTGTATTGATTTTAAGTGTCAAATAGTAGTGAAATGAGATTCACAAAGGGTACAATATTTTTATATAATTCTATAACCAAGCATATTGATGTGTAATACCATTTTGTAGTGGGGTAATTTTGAATGCACAAGATAACTAAGAGGGGGGTGAATCATTTTTACATTAAAACATCAAAACCCTCACCATCATTTAGAACCTTATTATTCCTTAAACCCTTAATCATATTTAGCATGACAATAAATAAATGAAACAGCAACACATCAAGCACCATGCACAACATAACACCAAATTTGTGTGGAAAAACTAAGAAGGGAAAACCATGGTGAGGATTAGCTCATAATATAAAGTAATTGCAACATCGAATACAATAGGCTGACTTTCAGAGGGCACACTACCTAAAAGAAAGAAGGGCTCACTTGAAAAGGCTCACTACTAGATTAGAAAGAAGAAGAAAGAATATTATTACAATGAGAAATTCATCTTAGATAAATAAAGACGAG